>JAYMTF010006572.1:0-10113 GCA_036897485.1 Pelargonium nanum
ACGGGGTCGACTGGTAGTTGGTGGTCTGATTCAGCATGGTTTGGAGAAAGTCCGGCAGAGTTCGACTTTGGTTGGACAGACTAGGGGGAAGGGCTTGCCTAGTGCCCCTGGTTTGATTTTGGATGTAGGAGAGAAGGTGTTGGTTTCACAGATCGGGGGAAAGGTTTACCCAGTGCCCCTGACTTGTACATTTGGTCTGTACCCATGTTTAACGGGTACGATAGCTTTGATAGAGGGTTTAGCCTTTTGGGGACGGGGTCTCATTGGTGTTTGGCTTATTTCAATTCTTAGTTTGGTTTTCTAGTTTCTATTCATGTTATAGGTTTAGTTCGTTTAATTCGCTTTGTACTGCTTCTGAGATTTATCTATTAATGAAATAACTATTATTTCCTGTAAAAAAAAACTAAAATTTAATCAACAACAACAAGAAAAATGATAAATTGGAGCAAATCCAAACTACCTGTATATAGTTTGTTTAAATGATGATGAATATTAGATGAGAGGAGATAAAGGGTAGGTTGCCTCCCAATAGAGGATTGGGATAGGGTAATGCTTGTGTCCCAAGGATCATGCCACACATAAAGCCATTTATTCTCCAATTCCCACCCAAAATCTCTATCCTTGATGCCATTCCAAGAAAATGAATTGAAATCTAGTGTATAGAGTGAGAAAAAGATTTGTATAAAAGAATAAACAAATGATCATAAGGCAAAAATAGAATAGAAAAATATATAAATAGATATATTATGAAATAAAAAGATACATAAATTAAATGTAGGGCATATATGGTCAAACAAGGGTACCAGAAGACCCATGTGAGACATCCCACTAAGTTTCCAACATGTTGAAGGTCCCTCAAAAATTTGTGCCTTTTGATTAGGGGAGACCCCTTGTCCTTTAAAATATTGGGCACTTACCCTCCCAAGTGCTCTGTATCCCTTCTTCAGCACTTTTATTCTAATGACATTTCCTTTAAAATATCTATGAAGATCTTACTTCAATTCTAGTAAAATCTACTAGCAAAGAGACAAATTCAACAAAAGGACAACATATATTAAAATTTTGAGACAAGTTAATTTGAAGCTACATGTTAAGGTGTAAAATGTCTCCAATTTATTATTAACTTCAAGCTTCATTAATTTGGAATGTTAGTTTTCATTTTAGAAATTCAAGTTCCGTATTCTTCACCAATACTACAATTTACTGAGATATTGAATATGGTCATATATATTGACAAGAAAACAAATTGTGTATTGCATAAAGAGAACGTCAAGTCAGTAGAGTTTCATATAATTTAATATAAAAAATTATTTTAATATTTTGTATAATTCTTAATATTTATTCGATATCAAATTATGTTTGGCGGAATAAATTATTTTTGATAAAAAAATATTTTTTTTATCATATGATAATTATTAAAAAAATTAATGACCTATAATTATAAAGGCAATAATAGAAAAGGGGACTGAAAGTACCATATACAATGGTACTAGTAAAGGAAACAAAAAAATAAAATTGGTAGAAACTATGAAGGAAGCCATGTTTTGGGGGTGTGACATAAATTGGGAGGTTGTGGACCAAAGAAATGAGTAAATGCAAGAAAACAAAAACCCAAAAAATAAATAAGTTTGGTTGATTGGATTAGATTTTGAAGGGGACCCTCTCACTCTTCACACAATCTAATCACTTTCTCTTATATTCTTCATTGCTTTGTCCCATTAGATAGGTGGGATGTATTTGGGCACATTATTCATTTTTTTTCCATCCCCAAATCCAATTGTTGTGGAAACTTTGTCCCAATTCTATTTCTAGAAACATCAACTCAAGATTGAATTGAATGCATTCTTCACCAATCCCCATCACCATCACCACTAGATTTCAGATAAGGTCATGTGTCCATGTAATGTAAAGTAAATACTTGATTGATTATTATTGTATATGTTGTGTCAATTTTGCTGTAAAAAATTCAATTATTTCAGCCATTGATGCATCTATATCATGTGTTCAAGATAAGGGTAAAGGTCAACTTCAAGATAAAAGATAAATATAGAAAGGGAGGGGACATTTTCTTGAATTAGACTTCCCATTATGAATAGTGGTCCAATATGTATATATTTATACTGTTTCATTGAACTTGAAACCCATGGCATGCATGTGGCTATAATTTGCTTGGACCATCATTACACTATATACATGAGTTTAGTTTGGAGTTTATAGTAGATTAACATTGAAAAAACTTAAAAGCATGTAAGTAGGATGAGAGTGACTCTTTGTACATTTTTTATCAAAAAAAAAAAAGGATGAGAGTGACACTATTCTGAAGGCCCATTTTGGGTCAGACCCAAAAAGAAAGCTATAATATACTTATGGATCCAATCTGTAAACTAACATTTACCATGATCCAATCTTGATAGCTAGGCCCTATCATTTTTCTGATATTCATGTGCTTGAGCCTTTGAGTTTCTTCTCACTGGGAAAATGATTTTTTTTTTTTCTGTGTTTATGATATTGGTTTACTTTGCACTTATTTATTCACAAGTTTGCAAACTCCGAAGAAAATATTTGTCCAAAATATTCTCCCCCGCTCTCCATATATGTAAAACTATGCTAAATTTGTCAATTGGGATCCATCTAGTTGAAGATGTTGAAACATTCATTGATCTATTTGACACTCACTTATTTAGATATTTATGTATCAAATGGAATACATTAACGTAACAAATTTTTCATGTATGAGTTCACTCTTACACTTGAAACTATTAAAATTTCCATGAATTATGTAGTTTACATAAGAAAATACACGCCATAACAACAAATGTCTCGTCCACCTCCATATTAGAAAATGTGAGGTAGTTGAGATTTGTTTATTGTAATGTCATGGTTCATGATCGTTAAGTAGCCTCATTTAAGTATGGTGTTTAAGCACTTCGTAAGCTGCTGTGTCTGCTACACTACACCATTTGAGCCTGAGCTCGAGTTAGCTGCTACCAATTAATTGTTACGGTTCTAGCTTTTACTGTATATATTGTCATTGTCTACACAAAAAACGGCCTCACCTAGAGAGGGGTTTCCCATTCCACTGTGCTGTTCTGCTCTGCGATTTTATTCACAAAGATTAATTGTTGGCCTAAAGTGAATGATTGACCCATTCTGTTGAACAATAAAATTTTTCTGCGAGTTTATTTAACTAAAAAAGTCACTAGCTAATGAAAATTGTTGAAACAACATATGCTACAAATCAATGTATATATCATGGAGAATGAGTTTCTTGCTGGAAAGTTTCTCGCCTTCTGAATTGAAGATCGAACCATCATGAGCCTTCTTATCCTCATTTGATTTTTTGTGACCTCTACATCTATAATGTTTGCAGTAAAACTACTTCCAAACAACTAGTCATTTCTTTCCGTTGATCATAATTTAATTTTATTTGGTCTGAAAACATAACCTCTCAGCCACCACTTCGTCTATGAACCACTTGCACTTCTTTTTTTTGATAAGCAAGCATACCAACTCTAGAGGAGCAAACAAAACCACTTGCACTTCTATTAGAAACTTAATTGTCTGAAAACATGACCTCTTAGCCACCACGACGTTGCTTATCTCATTATATGATATCATCAAATCTTCCTCTAGAAATATGAAGGAAGATATCCACAAATGAACATGTTTCACAATATTTGTGACATTGTGCAACCGAGTGCTGAAACTTCAAAAACGAAAAAACAAAAACCCATTCTTTCTAGGTTTCTCTCTTTTTCTTTACCTTAATAAAACTTAACCATTTGAAACTTGTCACAATACCAAAAGTTGATATACATACATACAAGCATACTAATACGTGCATTATTAGACAACTTTTCGACGCACTTAATCCCTAGAATGATATATTAGGGGTCTTACATCTGATCTTAACCTTCATGGATGCTGGTGCTTCATGCCACTAAAAAACTGCATTGACACCAATGTAGTGTCAACAAAGTAGTTGATCTCCTCTCCTGTACACATTGACTTCATCCTCTTGGACTCCAATTCATCATTTGCCATTCCACCTGAAGTTCGACAAAACACCTATTGTAGTTGTTCATCAATTTTCCAATACCTGCGTTTTTACATACAAAATAGATCATTTTACTGCATATCACGTAATTTAAAATACCAGTCTGACATGTCACAAGTGTATGATTCTTTCAAGATTACATAATTTTCAAGGTTGCTGCATATATGTACTTCAACCCAAACACCAAAATATATTGAGATGCAATAAGCAAAACACCGAAACAATAAGCAAAGCATCTCACTACCATGCATTATCATCTTGTACTTCGACCAACAAAATATATTGAAAATGCCTATACTTCCAGTAGTCCATGAATAGGATTCTATAGCATGTCGGGTGAAAGGCTCGGCAGCATATTGCTGTTGATGTGGTTAATATTATGTTATGCAGTTTGTTGTCAAGGAAATGAATGAAAAAATCTTTCTAGAATTTTTGAACACTCTATCAACTGTACGTATGTTAACATAAAGACATGTTATGTTAACATAAAGACATGTCAATTATCAGTTACCTGGCAATTTAGACTGATTATAGTGCAGCAACAGACGACTGTATGAGGCATTAAGAAGCATGGCAGGTAAAGCAACCACTCAAGGAACCAATCTGACGGGTTCTACGGAATGATACTATCTTATTGGAAGGCCTGGCAACTTGATGGGTCTGATCATTGGCTGTGACAGAGCTCCTCATTTCCTGGGCCTTCTTCTGTGCGGATCTCAGTTTGTTCATAATCTTATCCATGGAAGATGATCTCTTCTTTTCCAGCTTCATCTGAAAAGGCAAAAGGAGATTTTTAGCAAGGAGCCCCCACAATGTACATTTCTATTTTCCAAAATCATATTTTGGATTACATCATATATCACATCAAGATTTCAGATAACAAGCTACATAAAATTGTGGGTAAGTAAGATGATATCTTGTCATACCATTGTTTGTAACGATAATTGCAACAGTACATATAAATAGGGTTAAAATGTTCTGAAAAAACAACCATCTGTGGAGTACTATGCAATAAGAAAGAACCTCTAGTTTTCGTATAGCAGCCTCAGCTTTTGCCTTCTGCAGGTTCTCCCAAGCAGTGATTTTAGCTTCCTCCCTTTTTACCCTGCAAGGAGACAAAAGGGTTGATATACATATTGATTTTCAACTGCTCCAGACATCCCAAAAGTTTCAGCAACAATATGCAATATTAGCCAGTGAATGAACCTTAGGTTTTGGGGTCATAATATGAAGAACAAGATATCGTTGTGGTAGCAACCATCACACAAAAGAGCAGAAGAATAACATATACTATTGGGACCTATACACCTTATGTTGAGAAAGCTGACATAAGGTCCATGACATTGACATCACACATTAAGTGATTACAACTCTTCCAAATATATTTCATCACCGGATGCTGATGTTCCATCGAAAAACTTGACACGATCAGAGACTCAAAAGTATATAATATATCATATCATATACACTACTATCTGCTCTTCATTTGCTACAAGTACATTAGTAAGCTGAAGTTTATAATTTAAAATAGTTCATGTTGTTTCCGCATATTTCTTACCGTATCATAATTGTTTAATGGCGTTATTAAATAGTCTATAGTTCATGAAAATTACTCTGCCTTTATTAGAAGCCGCAAACCTATAACTAAGGACAAATTTACAAATAATTAGTTTTTCATCAGTTGTAATAGATATCACAGTGCTTGATCATGATGGATTTTTTAACTTCACATGATTATTAGGAGATTCTCAGAGGCCACATTGCTTTCAAAATTGTATTTCTGTCTTGAAAACTACTTAAGTTACAACATACTTGTCATAAAAAGGCATCGTGTAAGAATCTATAGTTCTTTTTTCTCTTATATAGATATAGTCTAGTTACAGTATGTGGCAATCAAATTCTATTAAACTAAAATGAAAGACAAAAGAGTGATAAACAGTAAACACATACTTTGAAATGCTTTTTGATGTGTCTGTGATATCCCAAGCTGAAGACTGAGCGTTGACACTTTTCTTTCTCCAATCATCAACATTCTCCGAACCCTTCCCAGGTACTTGGGCTCTATGCTTCTTCGACCATCTTGTCACAGTGACCCGTTCATCTACCTGCACATCTCTGCCTTCCGATTTTGAAGATGGGTCACTCTGCAACTCCACAATGGACAGGGCAGATGGATTGGAGGCAGAGAAAGAAAGCCTCCCTCTAGGAGATGAGTTGGCACTGCCTACTGGGCTCATTTGAGTTGCCATGTCCCTTCTCGAAACAACACGAGAGATGTTGGTTGCTGCATCCTTGACCCCTCCATCTGCATGTTCAAATAAATGGACATGATGAGATAAAACTTTATCTTCATCTTCTAGACAAGTTTGGCATAGTTTGAATATGGTACATAAATTCTCCCAATTGTTTATGCTGTATATTCAGTGTCAAAACCCATCATATTTGCTCTAGAGCCATCCCTAAGGAATGCAAATTACTATGCAATATCATATCTAATATTACAAAAGGAAAGTGATATAAAGACATTGTGTGTTGACTAACTTGAGAAGCTATCTGTCTTCTATATCTGGCATAAGCTTGAAAACTGTTTAAACATATTTTAAATAAAAAAAACCACCATTCCTAAGCTTACCAAACATGTGTGATTTTGGAATTAACTACAAGCTATGATGGTATAAGAAATTAATACTTTAAATCTTCAGAAACAAGTTTATGTACAACACTTAAAAGCAAGTTAAATCAAAATGTACAACCAAACACATATGGTGTGTAACTGTCAATCTCTCCATTATCTACTATTCACAAGAATTGACCCACTTGATATTAAATTCTGCTCTAATATTTTCCCTTCATGCTTGGCATGAATTCACCTTGAACTTTAACCGACATAAATTGATAAATTATATGAATAATGTTTCCAAGTCTAGCCTAATACAAGAAAGCACAGTGAGAAGAAGATCAAATTAGTACCTAAAGAGTTAAGCAAATATGGCTGGCTTGGCATCTCAGAGCAACCGTGAACACTAGCTGAACGAGCCATGCAAGGCTCTATGTGGGCAGGAAAGGTTCCAGTTCCACCACAGCCACCAGAACGAATAGTCAATCCATCAGCAGCCATTACTCCAGCCGAAAACGGTGAACCAGCCATGAGATTTCCCATATTCACCCCATCAAACATAGGCACCGCAGGCGAATACAATGAATAATATGCAATGCCAGGGGGGCCAAGTGGCCCACTTTTAGACTTTGGTCGCCTCTGAGGCTGAGGTACTGAAGGCCTCCCACCACCATCCCCAGAAACCGGACTGAAAATCCATCTCTCGGCATCTTCCCATTTGGAAGGCAGAGTTCTCCCATTGTTATAAGGCAACATAGCTGCAGCACTAACTTGCTTCCTGCTTCCGTTCGTATGCGGTGGTACTCGCTCTGAGCTCCAACCCTTCTGCATTCCAGCACTAGCCTGCCTATAGTTGGGCGTTCCAGGACTCGGAAATGTACCTGATTTTCTTGGTGTAATAGAGCTTTTTTTCATGGCTCCCAACCGTGGTGATAAAGCAGTAGCATTGTTCAGATCCAATGAAGCAGGCCTTCTCCTATCTGGCTTTTTCAGTAATACTTCAGATCTGGATCTTCGATCTTTGCACTCTGTAAAGGAAAGAAATGGTTAATTTTCCTAAACAATAATATAAGCTTCAAGCGTCAGAATTCCTCTTTAGATAGCCTGGAAGTTGAAGTACCTTTTAAAGCAATAGAGAAGGAGCTTCTTGCAGAATCAAGTGGCTCATCTGTATCTGCTTCGTTGTCTTCCTTTTGAACTGCGCATTATTGAGGAAACAAAGAAAGTGAGCGAGAGCGCGTGTGAGAGACTGAATTTGAAAATAGTGAATAAATTTCGTCGTTTCTTCCTTGGCCCTATATTTCTATTTTTCTGAAACAAAATAATCTATCGCTGTACCTTTAGCTCTGTCTCCTTTTCTGGAGAGACGACTGTGCTTGGTGTACACTGTAGCTTTGTTTGGATTTGGACTTAGATCTGGATCTGGACCACTAGAACCCTCTTGGAGCTCATGTCCTGACAAATGCTGCATCATAGATACATTTTTTATCAACCACACAAACTCCACTGACCTTCAACGTATATAAACTATATTGGATCCTCTAAAAACCTTTAGATACAAGAACATAAACACAAAATCAAAATCTGTCATCGTCAGTTTCTCACTCCGCATCCAAAATTTATGCAGTTTTCATCATTTCAAAGCAAAAATCACTCCGAAAATCAAGATTTGTGAAATTAAAAGGTAAATGCGGGAAAAAAAACACTGCTGGTTTGACTTGTGAGGGACCAGAATTGACATTGACCATAATGCGACGAAGATCAAGCACACAAAGAAGAGAATCAAAGCTAAGCACGCAATTTCATCTTTTCATCACCACTTCCAACAAAATGAACTGCTGACAGACATTACCAGAGAAATTTCGGATGCGAGAGAATCGCGATCGTGAGCGTCGGAGGCGAAGGAGCAGCGATCGACACTGGCGGGGGCAGAGGGGGAGAGGGTGAAGGTGGGCTCGAGAGTGAAGATGACGGAGTCGGGGCTGGCGTCGCGAGCTCTGAAGCCGGATCTCGCCGAGCTCAGATCCTGAAACCCTAGCTCCGGCATTTCCATATCTTCTTCACATCAGAATGGCGGGTCTGTCCTGTGAATGAATGCAAGCAGAAGCTGAAGAATTGTTTTTGTTTTATGTCAGAATCCCAGTAGCTTTTGGGACACGCCTTTATTTATATGTGAATGTGAGGTTGCTATTATTTTACGTTGTCACTGTGACCACAGTAAAGGACAAGAATTTTCGGATTTTTTTTCTTTATGAATTACGCATTAAAAGGTTTTTTTTTTTTTTTTAATCACCGGGTTTTTCAGTCTTTTTATGTAGGGCCATTCATTACCTTGACCGTGAGTTTGACTGTACATGACGAAAATTACTGTTACACCCATTGTTTGTTGTTGAGCTTTGCTTGTCCAGTTCGGAGATTGTGGGGGTGTTACTGGGATTTCATTTTATTAACTTGTAAAGTCTATCGCCGGATAATGCGATCAAATGTTTTTAGTAATGATGATGATTTGTCTACTAAAAGTTTCACCCTACCTAACGGTCAAATGTTTATCATGATTAATGTTGGTTTAGATGGAAAATTAGTCTTAATTACATATGCATAGAAGAAAAGAACAAAAATACAAATCACAACTGGATTTTATTTGCCTATGTTTAATTGCTATTTAAATGAAAATTCAGTTTTCGGGGGGACATTGAAAATTCAAGTCTATATAACTCAATTGTAAATATTCACAAAATTATTTTAGTACATATGGAGATAGAACAAGGTCACGTCTTCACGTGGATAATGAAATGTAACAACAAAAAATACTATTTAATGCACACAACAAATAGCAAAAATTTAAATGCAAAATGATGTTATACTTTAATAAATGTCTTTTTTAGGTTGTAAAAGTGAGTTGAACCAAATATGATACAGTCATATGTCATAAATTTGTATGGTGAAACACTTTATTGATCATATCTATACTATAATTTTGTTAGGATTGGGGTTTTATTGGAAAATTAGGGTTTGTGCTCTCTCTTTCTCTCTACCATTTTGACAGTCGATTAGGGTTTTTGGTTAGCTACGACTGTTTTTGATTCTCAAAGCGGCGGCAGTCTCTTAGATTTGCATATAGCAAATTGCGGTATTTCTCGTTTAGATAACGAGTCTTGTTTTGATAGAGGGGTTGTTAAGGTTTTTAGTGAGGAGTTGATCCGCGGAAGTTTTTTTTTTTTTTATTAGTGTTTGGCAGGGCAACAGGAGGCAGTTGCAAAGAATAAAAAAGTGATTTGGAAGGTGGTTGTTTGACCAAAGTTATCAGCCTTCGAGTTTATTGTCGAATCAAATGGTAGACCCGATGGTTGCGAGGAGCCGTTAGACAAGTCATCCACATGGTCGCATTGAACTTCAAGTGCAATCGTTGTTAGTTGTTTGTGCTCTTCAGGCTGGAGGG
>JAYMTF010006573.1:0-10112 GCA_036897485.1 Pelargonium nanum
TTATTATTATGCAGAATATTCTTGATACAATGATTCCAACATTCTTCCGTGTTATGAAGCTGCAAAACCCACCAAAAGTTGATCGACCGTTGAAAGATGTTAGTTGCATTATGCAACTTGTCTTGAATTACTGGTACTAAAGAAGATAGAACCATTGGCGAGTTTATTAGGTATGAGTGAGGAAAATTTGGATATTATAATCAACTTAACTATTATAGGCTAGTAGAGATGACAACTTGGACCCGAAGTGGTGAGTAACCGACACACAACCCAACTTTAACCCAACCAACTTATGAGTTGGGTCGGTAAATTTGCACAATTAAAATAATTTTTTAATAGATGGACTGATTAAATGGTAAAACACTTAATCAATCCTTCTTATTAAGACAAGGTTACTAACCCAAATTTTGCTATTATCTCCCTTCTTAGAGTAGTTATACATAAAATCGAGTTATATGTCTTGCATACCCCTTCCCTAGGTTTATTATTCGACTTAAAAGAATGACTGATTAAGTGGTAAAGCACAACCACTTTAGTCTTTAGTGGCAGGGCTTTTCCACTTAATCAGTCCCTCTTTTTCAATTTTGCGGTAGTCTACATATCTTTCCGAAAAGTTGCGGCTTCTCAAAAAAGAGGGATTGATTAAGTGGTAAAGCATTGCCACTTTACTGGCGACCCGATCCTATTTTTGCTAGCTCGGTAGGCCAATCACCTAACTAGATATAGCAAAATCACTATTATAAAGTCCAAATTGTAAAATTAGTAACACATATTGAAGCAACACACTGCACACAAGCTGCAAGAATAATGCATTGCAAACTTAGAAAACATCATTATTTTATCATAACCTGAATCGAAATCTCCGAAAAATAATTACAACATTTATTTAAATGTCCTAACGAGACAAGAAAGAGTTGACAAATAGTTATCGTCTTCCCATGCAATTAATTTTATTTTAAGACGATGGTCCAAATTTGTTTTGGTGTCACTAAAGGGACCAACAACCAATTTCCGCCACTCGTACAGACCACGCCCCTATCTGCTCAGGAAAAGCCAACAAACCCATCAACCTCACTATATATAGTTTTTTGCTCCAAAAATGGCCACTTGGTCTCCCTCTCACACACTCATTACTTTCTTTTGCAGGCCATCCAAATTCCGGCAAGACCCACACAGTGTTTCAAGTCATTTTCAGGCCATTTTCTCAGGTGAGCTCGCTCATTTCAGCACCAACCATCATCATCATGTGGGTTTCTTGTGAATCTGCAATTGGTCCACTGATTCATGAGTTCTCAACTTGCATTGCTTCTCATTTGGGTCTATCTGGTCACAAGTAGTAGACTAGGGCCAGTGTGAACTGAGCTGACATGATTGGTCCCAATTTCCTGAATTCACATGTTGTAGATATTTTCAGTTTCTCTAATTCGTGGATCATTTATTTGAATCTACTTTATTTATAGTGTTTCACATGTAATGTCAGAAGATGCTCAGTTTTTTAGAATATAAAATTTTGATTTTAGGTTTATTGGTGTTGAATCTGACCTAATATGGAATTATTTGCATGTCATTGAAAGTGAAAACTTTGTACTACCAATGTTTTGTAGATGCAACTGTATAGATCTCAACTGAACAGGTTGGTTGAGGGCAATATGTGTTCAGTTTGATGGTTTTGTATGGAAGGTTCAAGTTTCTGATTTAGGATTTACATAATTTTCTCTCAACTTGGCGTCTAAGTCTTGTTCAAATCAATCCCATGTTTACCACTGATCCAAGGCCCAAGGACATTACTTGCATGATACATGCAAGTGAGGAAAACAATGGTTTGTTTTAGGTGTTTGCTAAGAGTTGATGGATGGATTATATTTTCAAGTTCCTTGAGTAGGGTCCAAAAAGGCATGTTACTGATGATATTATTACTGAATCTAATCTATTTGAGGCTACACTAGAACTTAATTGATTCATTCCTTACATCAGGAAGTTCGATAGAATAAGTATCATATTTGGATAAGGTTTGCTATTTATACTGTAACATAGTGTCACATTTGAATTTTTTTCTTTGGTTTATGTACTTACTCTTTAGCTGTTTTGTTTTTCAGCGAGTAGTTGAAAATGGCACAGATTATGGCACCCTCTATTCAATTGCAGATGAAAGTTACAAAGAGCTCTACCATTGCAACCCCCTTGATACCTAAGATGTTGAGTCCTATGTTCCTAAAACAGAACAAGAAAGCAACAGCTAGAACATCTGCTAAATTTAGAGTGCTTGCCATGAAATCTGATAGCGGCACTGTTAACAGGGTAGAACAGCTATTAAATCTGGACCTTACTCCCTACACTGACAAGATCATTGCTGAATACATTTGGTAAAATCTCATTCACTTTTAAGCAATTTAGTGTGCTACAATTCCCACTTTATGACACAAATTGATAATGAGTCTTATAGTTAAATCAATTACCAGACCTACTGTTTTGTAGGTAGTTTGCTGAGTTACACTTTTGTTTTAACTTGAGCTATGCTGATAATTTCTCATAATACATTTCCATTCTGAAATAGGATTGGAGGGACTGGGATCGATATGAGAAGCAAGTCAAGGGTACTCTAGTGTTTATGATATGACCTGCTTGAGAAAAGCTGACCTAATCTTATTGTTACCTTTTTTTAAACTTCACAATTATTTGAAATTTCAGACAATCTCAAAGCCTGTTGAACATCCATCTGAGCTTCCCAAGTGGAACTATGATGGATCAAGCACCGGACAAGCACCGGGAGAAGATAGTGAAGTTATTTTATAGTAAGATCCTGAGAAGAATATATCATTCCTCAGTATTTCTTTTTGTTGTGGCATAATGATCTTTATTGGATTTTTTATGCAGCCCTCAAGCTATTTTCAAGGATCCTTTTCGTGGTGGAAATGATATCTTGGTAAGAGTTGCACAAGTACCGTGTAGCGGTCAAATAGTATTATTGTACTACAATCAAGACTGAAATTGCTTGCTTTAGATAATTGTATGTTAGTTGAAGTTGAAATGAATAAGTCACAGAGCAACTTACATTTATCAAAGGAAAAAGAGAGAAGGAAAACGACTTGTTGACATGATTTTTATGGGATTTACAAGGTAATTTGTGATGCATACACACCTGCTGGCGAGCCCATTCCTACAAACAAACGCTACAAGGCTGCAGAGATTTTCAGCAAGCAGAAGGTTATCGATGAAGTACCATGGTAAAGTCCTTTAAAATACTTGTAACAAATGCTAGTTTCCCATATGACTTATAAATTCGGAATATCTTGCCTGTACATACATAAATGTTTTGGGTAGGGAAATTTAAAATCAGCAGCATATTTGTTAAATCTCCTTATTACTCAAATTAGGTATGGGATAGAGCAAGAGTACACCTTACTTCAACAAAACGTGAAATGGCCCTTGGGTTGGCCTGTTGGTGGCTATCCTGGCCCTCAGGTAGAGAAAACCTGGTTGTATTTACCTAATTAATTTCAGGAATCTATAAGTTTCTTTTTTAGTGACGTGGGTTCATAATGAATTTGATACTCTATTGTAGGGTCCTTACTACTGCGGTGTTGGGGCTGATAAATCGTTTGGCCGCGATATATCAGATGCTCACTACAAGGCTTGCTTATTCGCTGGGATTAACATTAGTGGTACCAATGGGGAGGTCATGCCCGGGCAGGTTTGCATCTGATAATCGTCCTTTATAGTGGCCGTACTCATACTATTCTTGTTTTATCATCACTTTTAGCTTTTGCAATTTTTGTGCAGTGGGAGTATCAAGTTGGTCCTAGTGTCGGAATTGAAGCGGGAGATCATATCTGGTGTTCAAGATATATTCTTGAGGTTTGTATAGAAGCTACTCCATTGAAGAAATCATTAACTGTCACGAATAACATCCAATAGGATAAATTCAGCAGCTACAGATTTATATCTCTTTTAACCCTCAGCTAGGTCCCTTGCTTGATGTCTATTGTTTACTAGTAAAAGTGTTGATACCTGCCAGTCTAGAACCATATCAATATCACAATCCTTTGATGCTATTGTCTCATTACTGTGTCCTGAGAAATTAATGTGTCAGAATGTTGAAATTGAGATTGTCTTCTGACAGCGAATAACTGAACAAGCTGGTGTTGTTCTCTCACTCGACCCAAAACCAATCGAGGTAATTAGATTCATCTTAAGTTCCTTCATACTCACCGTGGATATACTGTGACTTAAGAAGTAATTCTTTTCAATCCTCATTGAATAGGGTGACTGGAACGGTGCTGGATGCCACACCAATTTCAGGTACCTAAATATACTTTTATGTACAAGAACTAATCAATATGTACAAGAGAGAAGATTTATGTGAACTGTCAATTGGTCTTACAGCACAAAGAGCATGAGGGAGGAGGGTGGCTACGAAGAAATAAAGAAAGCAATTTTCAATCTTTCTCTTCGCCACAAGGAGCATATTAGTGCTTATGGAGAAGGAAATGAGAGAAGATTAACAGGAAAGCATGAAACTGCCAGTATCGACAAATTTTCTTGGGTATGCTCATAAGATGTCCATATTACCTTGAATGAAATGAAAGAGTAATTAAATATATATAGCTTATGTGACCTCTTAAACTTTGAATAACAGGGGGTGGCTAATCGTGGTTGCTCAATCCGTGTGGGTCGTGAAACTGAGCAGCAGGGCAAAGGTATAATTCTTGCTATTATTTTATTAAGGCTTGGTTTAAGGAGGAAAAGTAGAAGATGCGTGTAAATTTATATTTTGATTTAACATAAAAATTTACAATTCTCTTCAAGCAAAAATAACTCAATATAGGGTGTTGTTGGTTAAAAAAGATGAATTTCCCTTTCAACTTCAGACTTTAAAAAGATGTCCATTAAAAGGATCCCTAATTCCTTATTCATAAACCAACCTTTCTTGGAATTTAGGGACATATATTTAATGAACTAAGACAGAAAATATAACTGACATTAGCTTTTTACTATTTTAAGTTAATTTTAGTTATTCCCTCCGTCCCAAAATAATTGACCACTTTCCCATTTTTGTAGAGACTAAGGATTAGTTAGTTAGAATTGGTTATTCCCCCTTATGTCCCATTACACTCTTGTTATAAAGTGGACAATTATTTTGGGACCTAATTCTTCAATTTTCGTAATTTTTTTTCTTTCTGGAATATTATTTGAAAATCAATTCATAGCTGTTGCTGCTTACATTTGTTACTCAATTGGTGCCTGTCATCTGCTTTATTGTTGCTGTTGTTGATGTTGTTTCCTATTGCACTAGGTTACTTGGAAGACCGTCGTCCAGCTTCAAACATGGATCCCTATGTCGTGACCTCGTTACTTGCAGAGACTACATTATTATGGGAGCCAGTGAAAGCCTAATCTCTTTTATAATACGAATAAAAAAGCAACGTCTCTGGGTTAGTTAGCCTGCATGTATGGAGGAGTTTCTTTCTTTCACTTTCCATTTTCTTTTAGGTCCTTTAGCGAAGATCCCTAATAAATAAAGGTGTGCAATGGAGCATCTGTTCATACCTTAGTGTGAAAGGTCTTGGTTCTCTCAGTAGATTCTCATCATGTATGCTATTTACAATATGTATGTACCTGAATGTTTGTACCACGGAATATTCTGAACTTCTTTTTACTTGTCACTTTACCAGTTACTTTGAGCAAACAAAATAATGAGATTGACATTCTGGAACCTCTCGGCAATAATTACATCAGTTTACTTAGTATGCATGCTTATTATGTCAATTCAAGACGGTACTTTTGCCATCATCTTGACATGTTTTTCCATTAATGAAAGGATGTTCACAATTAACTTGTTGGTGGTCACATTTTAGTAATTTGATGGCCAAATTTTCCTTTTCCTGGAGAAAAAGTATGCTCAGAAAACTTTATTCCTTGTTTGTCTGCTCATCAGGTAATGCTTTATTCTGATAGATGGGGACCAGAGAATTCTATATTCTTTCCCTTCATATCAAGAAAACCCAAGGCACAGTTGAGGAATATCAGCCATTTCTTGGAATTGAAGACTTCATTTAATTTTTCTATTTGCAATAAATTCATTGTGTATATATTGATCTTGTGTTGTGAACAAGGGTCATCCAATTGAGGTTTTTTTGTCATGGCTTCCGGAGGAACGAAATCCGCAGCCTATCTCCTCTTATTTGTCAATCTGGTGCTGTATTTCATAGTGATCATAGTAGCTGCATGGGCTGTGAATCATGGGATCGAAAAATCTTATGAAACAGGTAATTAATCTGATGTTTACCGTTGACATGTGTTGTTCTGGTCGTGTACTGACATATATTTTGTTCGTGCAGCTGCTGTTTTATCGATACCAGCTCGGATATTTCCAATATATTTCCCATTTGGGAATATGGCTACAGGTCCCTTCATAATATTTTCCCTCATTGCTGGTGTTATGGGCATGCTCACATCACTCACTGGACTCAACAATGTCACTCAATGGAATCCTCCTAACTTGCATTCAGCTGCTGCCTCTTCTCTTCTCTCTTGGACACTCACTTTGCTTGCCATGGGGTGAGTAATTTCTTTTCGATTTCGTTACAAATTTTATACTCTATCACACGCCCCCTAAGCAATAATGATAAATTTGTTGATTTGTGATCTTAAAGTCAGTCGTTCGAGTAAGAGAAATAGTTTGTTTGCAGAATAGCCTTAATGTCCTAAACTTTGTATGATGGACTTGTTGTGCACTAGGCCTTCCTTTGAAATTGAGTTTTTGTTATTTGAATCAATAATGTTTGCTCTATTACAGATTGGCTTGTAAGGAGATCCACCTTGGATGGACAGATGCAAACCTGGTAAGTTGCTGTCTCAAATAATTTGCATTCATCACCTCTCTTTAGCTATCCATTTATTTTTTATATGAGCTGAGCTACACAACATGGGTGGCTTTTTTCTTTAAATCTAAATAAGATACTTCATACCGTCAGTATAGAGACTCGAACCCGAGACTTCAAAGGAAATTTAAAGCGCTTAAACCGCTTAGCCAACCTGCCTTGGTCATATTCAAACTTAAATACTGTTGGAAAAATTATTTATTTTCCTATCAAAATGTATATCTTATTTGACTTCCTGCAAAAATTAAAAATAATATTATAACTATTTCTTTTTAAATCATGACTAACTTATTTTAGTTATGTTAGGACCTAATTCACACTTATTTTAATATTCTTAATTGTGTGAAATAAAAAACTATTTTGAGATATAAATGTGGGATTGTTGTCTTGCTTGGTGCCCCGAGTTTGATCTAGAACACAAATTGGTATCTAATTATTTTTCTACTCAACGCGGTATTCAAATTTTTATCGTTAGTGAGGGTTAACTTTGTTGTTAACTCTTGCTGACGTGACATAAAGTAAAATTTTAAAATTCTACCTCAGTGTCCACATGACAACAACTAGTAGGTCAAATGGCTATAATGTAGTTTTATTAAAAATAAAATTTATAAATAAAAAATTCATCTTGTTCTTCCTCATTATTTTGACTGGAAGATTCATAAATCTCGCCGAAAAATTCAAACAAAGATATTCAATAATTTCGAATCAGATATCAAATTTTTTGCACACCCCAACATTGATATCAGTTTATGAAATCGTTTGTATTTCTTGAGGAGTTCATGAACTTTTCAATCAATAATAATGTGAGAAGAAAAAAATTGAGAAAAATATAAATTTTATTATAAAACAATTTCATTATCACCATTTGACTTATTAGTCAATGTCACGTAAGTGCTGGTATGGATATTTTTATTTTATGTCGCACATAGAAAGTTAACAGAAAGGTTAATCTTCACTAACGGTGACATACATTATGAATATAAAATTAAACTTAGGTACCACTTTGGGTAGGTAAAAAAGTTAGGGGCCACTTTGAGTTCTATACCAAACATG
This sequence comes from Pelargonium nanum, assembly GCA_036897485.1. Lineage (NCBI taxonomy): Eukaryota > Viridiplantae > Streptophyta > Magnoliopsida > Geraniales > Geraniaceae > Pelargonium > Pelargonium nanum. The sequence goes on from JAYMTF010006573.1 coordinate 7,935, forward strand.
CAGTACTAATTATGACAACAATTTTATAAATGTGTAAAGAGATATAGTCTGTCTTAAAATAATACTCCCTCCGTCCCAAAATGAGTGTCATGTTTCTATTTTTTGCAAAAAATTAAGGATTACTAGATAATTTAATGTGTTTCTAATATTACACTCACTTTTCCTCCTATGCCCCATGTGCAGTTCAGATTAAGTTTTTCTTTAGTGCATAAGTGATAAGGGTAATATGGAAAAAAATAATAATATAATAACCTAAAAATAAAAACAAGACACTCATTTTGGGTCAAAAAATTTAGACAAACAGGACACTCATTTTGGGACGGGGGAGTATTTATTTTTCTAAAATATTTGTCAAATAAGTATCTACTCTTTAATATATATTTTTGAAGGATTCTTTAATTTTGTTTAGTTATATGACATCTTTAAAATAAATAAATTAAAATTGTACAAGTTTATATATATATGTGTAGTATATATGAAAAAGAAAGGTAAAAGACCTAATTTGGTTTCCGAACTTTGATGTTTTGACTCAATTTGGTCTCTAAACTTTTTTAACCAAATTTAGTCTCTGAGCTTTCATGTTTTGACCCAATTTAGTTCTTGAACTTTCAATTGATCCAAAATGGTCCCTGAACTTTCAAATATTGACCCAATTTAGTCCTTGAATTTTTTATATAAGCTTTAAGGGCAAGGACCAAATTGGGTCAATATGTGAAAGTTTAGGGACCATTTCGGGTCAATTGAAAATTCAGGGACTAAATTGGGTCAAAATATAAAAGTTCAAAGACTAATTTTGATTAACAAAAGTTCAAGAACTAAATTGGATCAAAACAACAAAGTTCAGGACTAAATTTGGTCTTTTACCAACAAAAAAATTGTCTTTTAAAAGGAATGAATGGAGCAATAATGATAAAAGTACAAAACAAAAGCATTCATGATTGGGATTGGCTTTGTAGTTGACTCCATCACCATTCCATGTTATAAACTGACAATGACAACACAATGAATCTATAAACTTATTTTCATTTTTCTGGAAACCATAATGCATAATGCATGGTTTTGTGTTGTCAATGTCTATTAGTGTTATTTTAGATTAATCATTAGCTTATTCAAACTAATAAAAAAAGAGGGCTAAAAACTCACTTCATAAATTTTCATGATTTTATCCCGCGTAGTCCATAAATTTTTTTAACTCAATTTGGTCTATAAATTTCCGTTTTTCGATCTAATTTGGTCATGTACTTTAGTTTGGCCCAAAGATGGTCCATAAACTTTTAAATATGGATCTAAAATAGTCTTTGCCCTTAGAGCTTATATCAAAGCAAATTAGGTCATACTTAAAAGTTGAGAAACTATTTTTTGGTCATATAAAAGTTCAGAAACTAAATTGGATGGAAACACGAAAGTTTAGAAATTATTTTGACGTATTGTTTAATCCTCAGCATAACAAAAGCACGGAAAAGTTTGACGTATGAAAATACCTATTTAAATTGTTTTGATTACTATTGTCTTAGTTTTGTTAATGTCCTTCACTTCAATTTTCTATTTTAGTTGCTTAATAGTTTTAGTAAGTGAATTTTGTTTAAATTCTCAAACACTAATTGTTGGACTAATTTGAATTGCAGAGAACCCTAGAAACCATAATGATAATAGTGAGCGGGACACAATTGTTTTGTACAGTTGCTATCCATGCTGGAGTTGATGATGTTTCTCCACATTCCACCACTGCTCACAGACCAAGAGCTTGATCCATTTTCAACATCTATGTATCCTAAAAACTCAAATTGATTGTTCTTTTTGTGTTTATTGTATTTTCTCCCATTTTTTATTTCCAAATCATTGCTAAGGCTGGTTGTATTGATCCTTGTTCCAATCTAATTGTGAAATGTGTGATGTTCTTTTACCACCTATGTCATAAAATAGTGTTATCAATTTATCTTTTATGTCAAGCTAATAAAGATTCGGGAAAATTACGGATAGCATTCCTGTACTATACACCTTTTGTTTTTTACTACCCTAAACTTAAGTTCGTAACTTTGGACTACCCTAAAGTATGCACATCCTAATTCCGTCCATCCTTTTAACAAAAAATGACACTGTTTGGTCATGTGCCCAGCACATGATCAATTTTTTTTAAAACCCCAAAATGCCCTTGATACCCTTCTTCTTCAACCTAAG
>JAYMTF010006574.1:0-10112 GCA_036897485.1 Pelargonium nanum
AAAATCGTCCACGTCGGACGGAGTTAACGGCACCGTTAGAGAAATTGACGGAATGGACGTCGCGGGAACAATAATTGTTCTACTATGACCCGAGAGGAACAAAACATAGTACAAGGACCCCCATGCAATAAAATGGATAGTACATGGACCTATGGGGACCTTTTTCCTTTTTCAAAAGTTGTCAACAAAAAGAATAAAAAACTAATATGCAAGTGCAGTAGAAATCCAAATATGAATCATATTAACGTGTTAATGGCAAAGACTAATTTAAGTTCAAATACAAAAATTAAGGGACAAATATAGGATAAACAAAATTTAAGAACCAATTTAAGTTGGGACCATATTGTATTTTACTCATTTGAAAAATGAAATCATTGTTCAAATCCTGGCTACAACCAAAATATTGTTTTTGTTTACCTTGATATTTATGTATTTATTTTCAAAATTCGAATATGTAATATCTTTTGTAGCATGTGGTTATTTTTAGAATTTGAAACTTGAAATCAAGGTTGTAAAAAACATAATTATGTTGTAGCATATGGTCAATCTATAATTTGGAAATAAAAAAAAAATAGGTTTTAAATCATAGTAATATTTATTTAACGGAGAGAAAGTGAAGAAACGTGAAGTTAAGTAGAGATTTATTATTATGTTTAATTTTATTAATAACATTATTATTGTGATTATTTCATATAATTATCGACAGAAAGTGAAGAAATTAAACATTGAGTTCAAGTAAAAATTTATGATTATATTAATTATTATTAAACTTGATATTTTTATAAATATATTTTATTTAAATGCAATTAAAGTATTAATTGGTACTCATTACCCTTGAAGAAAAGAACATACCACAACAAATCAAATAACTGATGTAAATTTACACTTAAAGCAAGAACACAAAAGGAAATTTAAAAGTATAATCATTTTTATAATCATTAGTTTTAATAATTTTATTATTGATAATTTGTTTTACGTACAAATTCTATTTTTTTTTTTTTGGTTACACATATGACTAATTCTAGTAAAATCATAGCATCAAAACTAAAATTAGCTATGTTATGGAAATTTTGGGTTAGGGCTAAGACTCGGGCTAACGTTGTTTCGATCTGTGTATGTTGAAGAGGCAGAGTGTGCCAAAGATGATATGAGAAGGGTGCCGTTTGCATGTGTAGTTTTTTTGTTTTTTATAAGTAAGCGGTACTTTTATTGAAATAGCCAAAAGGCGAAATAAAAGTACAAGAACCCGGAAATTCAAAAACATTACTACTGACATTAATATAAAAAGTATATTCAAAACGTAATGTGGCATGCACAGTTAGATCAGGTAGCGGCACCCCTTCCGGCAATTCTACAGGCCTTCCGATCAAGAAGAAAGGCAACCCTCCTCTCGTCAACCCATCTGATTCCGCTTCTGCGTTATGGGATGCTTGTAAGACTTTAGGTGTTCGAGCTAGAGGGAAGGAGACAAATTGTATCGAGCGGCTTCGCCAAATGGAAGCCAGCTCGACTCGCATATAATTGGGGACGCTTGCGCCGACACCCCACGATGGCTCTTATTTCGTGGAATATTAGGGGTGCTTCGGCGCAGCACAAGAGGGACCGTCTTCGGGCCCTCATCAAGAAAGCAAAACCGAGCTTGGTTTTTTTGCAGGAGAGCAAACTTCAAAGTGTATCTGATTTTGACGTCAAGAGTTTCTGGAATCTCAATTCGGTTCAGTATGCGTTCTCGCCTTCTTCGGGTCGATCAGGGAGCCTCATTACATTATGGAACTCGGATTCGTTTGTACTCACTTCTTCAGTTATTGACCATAGCTTCATTGTTATATATGGTTTATGGAAAGACTTTAACTGCAATTGTTTTCTTGTGAACGTGTATGCCCCATGCACGGATGCGGGAAAACAAGCTCTTTGGTTGCGTCTTAAATCGATAGTTGAGGATTCTTCGCTCCCGTACATCTTTGCGGGAGATTTTAACTCGGTACGTTGCAGCGAGTAGCGTCTTAGTGGTCTGGTTTCAATGCCTGCTGTTCAAGAGTTTAATGATTTTATTGATCAATGTGGTTTAATTGATCTGCCTTTGCGAGGTCGGCTTTTTACGTGGTACGGTCCGAACAATGCAAGCAGGATTGATCGAATCATGTTAGCTGCTTCTTGGCCTACTCCTATTGGAAACTTCACTCAGTCTGGTCTTTCTCGGGGGTGTTCTGACCACTGTCCCGTTCTACTCTCAGTTGATGTCCCGAATTGGGGGCCGAGACCTTTCAAATTTCTTAATTGCTGGGTATCCCATGACACGTTTCAGCAGACAGTCTCGGATGCTTGGGCCTCTTTTCAGATTCATGGCATGCCGTGTTTTCGGTTGTGGAGAAAACTCCACCTTCTTAAGCAATCGTTGAAAGTATGGAATACAGAAGTTTATGGTAATCTTGAAAATTCAATCTCTGTATTGGAAAAGGCTATTGATGAGTTGGACCTATTGGCTGAAACCGGGTTCGCTTCTCAATCGATTATTGATCGCCGAACCGATTTAATTTTCGAGTTGCATGTTAAATCAAGGGACCTATCTGTTTGTTGGAAACAGAAATCTAGAATACGATGGCTCAAAGATGGTGATCGGAACACAGGCTACTTTCATCCTATAGCTTCTATTCGGCATGCCCAAAACCGCATACCCGGAACCATGCACTCCGGATTATGGGTTTCAGACCCGGCTGAAATTAAATCATTGGCCCGGAATTTTTTCAAAAACCGGTTGTCTAATTCCGGTTTCCTTAGACCGGTTATTGATGGGCTCAATTTCAACAAGCTATCGGATCAGGCGAGAGTTGATATGGAAAAGGTAGTGTCTTTGGATGAAATTCGCGATGTTGTTTTTGGGTGCGATGGGTCTCGAGCTCCGGGTCCTGATGGTTTCAGTTTGTTGTTTTTTCAGTCGTGTTGGGACATTATTCATCAAGATCTCTTCGCTTTTGTTCAAGCTTTTCTTGATACCGGGGCTATTGGGAAAGGTCTCAATTCCGCTTTCCTAACTTTAATCCCGAAGGTTCAGTCACCTCAAAGTCTAAATGATTACAGACCCATCAGCTTGGTTTCAGCCCCATATAAAATTGTGGCTAAACTTCTTGCAAATCGTGTCAGGCCTTTCATAGGGAGTATTATCAGTGAGGTTTAGAGCGCTTTCAAAAAGGACAGACAAATCCTTGATAGTATTTTGATTGCCGGAGAAGTCATACATGCCGCTCGTACCCGCCGTACTCCAGTGGTGGTCTTGAAGCTTGATTTCCAACAAGCTTTTGATCGCCTCGATTGGGGCTTTATCGACTTTTGTCTGCATTCTATGGGGTTCGGTTCGAGATTTCGGGGTTGGGTTGCGAGTTTACTAGCTTCCTCCATCTCAGTGCTTGTAAATGGCTCTCCTTCTTCGGATTTTGAGTGTTCTCAGGGCGTTAAACAGGGGTGTCCTCTTTCCCCTTTCTTATTCATCATTGCGGCTGAGGTACTGCATCTTTTACTTGCTCAGTCCGTGGCGCGGGGTCATTTTTCGAGAGTTAGATTTGGCCCGATCTCTATCTCTCACTTACAATTTGCAGACGATACAATACTATTCTTGAATGCATCCAATCCTTATTCTACGATCACAAATATTAAAACTGTGCTGCATAGTTTTGAATTAATTTCGGGTTTATCCATAAACTTCCAAAAGTCACGGCTCATTGGTATTAACTTGGAGGATGAGGTCGTCAGTTCGCTGGCATCTCGTATGGGTTGTCAGGTTGCATCTTTCCCAATTACTTATTTGGGATTTAAATTGGGTTGTAACCCAAGGCTAGTGAGTTCTTGGTCAGGCATCATTGACAGGTTTCGTCAACGTCTAGCACTATGGCAGGCTAAGTATATTTTTTTGGGTGGTCGAGTTACTTTAATTCGCTCTGTACTCACGTCACTACCGTTATTCTATATGTCTCTCTTCAAGGCTCCGAAGAAAGTCATCTCTACTCTCGAGACGCTCGAGCATCGCTTTTTATGGGCTGGCTCGTTATCCTCTCGTGGCATGTGTAAGGTCCGATGGACCACTGTTTGTCTTCGCCGAATCCATGGTGGCCTGGGTATTAGGCAGCTCCATCTCGCCAATACGAGTCTCCTTGCTAAATGGTGGTGGCGCTTTGCTTCTCAACCAAACTCATTATGGAAGAATGTACTTTGTGCTAAATACGGATGGGAGCCGAATTCATGGACGTTGCATGACCTGGTGCCTGTTAATCCTTCACCGGTGGTCAAGTGCTTACTTGATCTTCGCAATCTGCCCGGTTTTCTGGATCTCATCGGACCGGGCAGCTTCCGTTGGGTCCTTGGTGATGGTAGTGTGGCGCGGTTTTGGTTTGATTTGTGGTCGGGTAATCAGGTTCTTCAACTACGCTTCCCTCGTCTCTTCGCTCTTTGTGTCCATAAGTCAAAGCCGGTCAGTTTCTTCTTCGCTGCCCTATTGTTAGAGCCATCTCCTTTGTTCCGCCGGCGTCTAAGGGGTTGGGAACTTGATTCATTAGCTGATTTATGCGCGGTGATGGAGGGCGTCTCTCTGATTCCGTCCAGACCAGATAAGCTCATCTGGTCTAATGCGAAGTCCGGGGTTTTTTCCACTAAGCGAGCTTACGACGTCCTATACTCGCAATCGTCTCACATCCGCTTCGCATGCCACAAGTTGATTTGGAAGCCATTAGTGCCTCCCAAGCTACAGTGTTTTGCCTGGCTCGCAGCCTTAGACAGTGTCCCATGCTTGTCCTTTCTACTCATGCGTGGTGTGCTCCCTCCGACCGCAAACTGCATCTGTCGACTTTGTGATGCTTCGGATGAAACAGGTACTCATCTTTTGCTTCACTGCCCTTGGTCCTTGAAAGTGTGGCATCTGGTTCTGGGTTGGTGGAAGGTGCTCTCTGTCTTTCCTTGCACCTGTTATGATTTTTTAGCAAGCTGGAGTTCTTGCTTTATTGGAAACAAACTGAGCAATAAGATTTGGGATACTCTGTGTATGGTGGTTTTATGGCATGTTTGGTTGGCAAGGAATTCCTTGTTCTTTCGTCATAAGTTTCCAAGTGTCTCGGATACGTTTGCACGGATTAAAGGCATGAGCCTTGCTCTCGCATCAAGCTTGCTTTCTCCAGTCTCTATCTCGGCTTCCATTTGGAATGTCGACCATGTAGCTTGCTTTGATACTTAATTTGTTTCTCTCCTAGCTCAGTTTCGTTTTTGTACTTTTATTTCGACCATTCCGATCTATTAATAAAAGGTACCGCTTGCTTATAAAAAAAAACATGTGAAAATACATGAAAAAACTATACATACAAAAATACTTTTCCAACAAAATATATGTGCAAGTGTCAAGTTCTCCTCGTGGTAGCTAGGCTGTAGGCAAACACCAAATGTACGTAACTACCTATATACCTCCACAACACAACCAAAATCTCTCACTTTTAGTCAATAGTCAAAACCAACAACACTCCACGTGTCCCCACGTCAGCAATTCACACATGCACTAGTATCCTACATCGTAGGTCACCAGCTGATTCTCATCCACTCCGGCCATTTGATTCATATCGGGCGCCTGTTCCGACACGCTCCATACTATGACCGATTTGTCGAGACTGCCACTGTACACCACCCATCGTTTATCTTCACTATTTACAGTCTCCAAATCTACCTCCACGGCCAGGCACTTCACTGGGCCCGTGTGCCCCGTCAGCACCGACAGGCACGTGTGGATCGAACCCTCCCGCCGCCACACGCATATCGTCTTGTCGGCGGAGCCGCTGAACACCAAGCTCCCCGCCGCCTCCAGGCAGAGGACGGCGAGTTTGTGTCCCTTGAGATTACCACCGTGTGACAGTTGCTTTTGACGTTCCCAAAAGTTAACCATCCCGTCGGAGGTCCCACAGTAGATCACCAACGTGAAAGATATATACCAGCTGTGGAAAGAGAAGAAAACCAGCTGGGTGTCGTTGGAGATGATGTTCATGTTGAATGTGATGTTCAAGTTGATCGTTGGGAAACGATTTGCCGGAGCTACGACGACGGAGGAGAGCGAAGCCAATGATGCGGGACAAAGGGCCATGAGGGAGTTTTTTGAGTTTACGGGAATGGTTGTGGTTTCGGATGTGTTTCTGTGTCTGAGGTGGTTGGATATGGGTGGGTACGAGAAGGCCATGAAAAAGACGGATGAGGAACTAGATAAGTTGTTTGAAGGATGGTTAGAGGAGGGTTGCCAAAGGTGAACATGGTAAAGAAGCAGAAGAGGACTTCATGGATGTGATGCTGTCGGTGATTGATGATCAAGACTCAAAACAGCTTCCCATGACTGATTTGAATACATTCAACAAAGCAATGTGTTTGGTATATTAATTATTGCCTCATGAGTAAATATAGTATTTATTTTGATGTGCACAAGTATTAACATTATACATCTCTTTGTTACTAATGTGAACTTTAATTCTAGTCGGATCAGATACAACAATAATAACTTTAACATGAGTTATATTGCTACTTTCGAATAACTGAGAAGTTTTGAAGAAAACTCAACATGAACTGTATACTGGTAGAGAAAGACAAGTTGAAGTAGCAAACTTAAAAAAGCTTTTCTACCGTCAAGCTATTATGAAAGAAACATGTATATCCAGCTGGTCCTCTTTCAATCCCTCACCAATCAACGGAGGACTGCATTGTGGGTGGCAACCTTGTTCCCGCAAGTACACGTCTTATCATTAACATTTCAAAAATCCATCGCAATCCACGTGATTGGACAAATCCTATCCAATATCAGCCGGAAAGATATAGACAACGAACAAGTATTACGATTTAAGAGGCCAGAATTTTGACTTAATATCCTTCAGTAACGGTAGAAGAATGTGTCCAGGCATTTCGCTTGCACTTCAAGTAGTGCATCTTATGCTGGCTCTAGCTAGTTACATGGGTTTGAAATCGATACGCCATCCAGTGCACTAGTTGACATGGGTGAGAGCTCCGGATTGACAAACATTATATCTACTCCACTTGAAGTTTTGCTCACCTCCCGGCCCTCGTCTACCTACGAATTTGTACGAGTAGGACTCTGATCATTTTCATTTGTATGGTTAGGTGCAACGGCAAATTAATTTATAATTTTATAAAATAATTGTCTGCTTGTCATCCAAATCTTTGTTGTAAAATATTTTATATTGTAATATATAAGTCTAGCTTCTTGTTAATTGATAATGTACACGTTTGATAATAAATGAATAATTTTATTTCTAATTGCTATGTTTTGTTAGTAGAGGACATGTAACTACTACCATAAATGTTCAATGAAAACATACAATCTAAGTCACAACACTCCTCATGCAATGGACAAAAGAAACCAGAAAAAAACCAACCGTGTATATATGTATGCAACCTAAATGTTAAAAATAACAGCCAACACATGGTGGCCAAACTCCCGTAGTTATCATTAGCCAACCATGCTTATAACCGTGCAAGGCAAGGCTTGTATCACAACCACACCTATCAGGGCCGTCTTAATCATTTTGGAGGCCCTGTGCTAAAATAAAAAATTGTCCCCCTAAAAATTAGAGTTGTTCGTAAGAGATAAAATAATTATATTTACAGTTGTCGCTTTTAACCAATTAGTTTCAATTTATTACCAAAGCTCACAACTAATTGTTCAACAAGAGCTCCTTTACAAACCTAATAATTAAAATAAAAATTATTTAAATAAAACACAAATCTAACGGCATGAACTGTACTTATTTGCCACTTATGCGTCGATATGTAACAATCAGGAGTTTTTAAATCAACAATCTTCCGGCGCGTATATCTCAGTAGACTTCTTTTGAGTCATGTAAGGTTACTTTAATAAGTTTATCAGCCAAATACCTTGACATACAAATGAAGAAGTTGCAACATAATCGGTTTCACAAGTAAATAGTGTAACTATTGGTTGTTTCTTTGAAATTCATGTAACTACAATTTCTCTTATCAAGAGCATATGTTCACTTGCATTTTTTTTATGTTATCAACTTAATCACTATCGCACAATCCAATGATTTTGAACTCACCAAAACGATGATAGAATAACCTAAACTCATTGTTCTTTTAACATACAGAAGATTCTCTTTTCTACTTTCAAATGAATTATAGTAGGAATTTTTGTATTTTGACTAACAAGTCTTATGTTATAGAGTATTTCAGGTCTTGTGCGTGTTAAGCTTCTTAAACTTCCAAAGAAACTTTTGTAATAAGTGGGATCATTTTTTTGGCATCTTAATTTTCAATTTTAATAACTTAATTTCACATTCTGTTAATGTATTTTCAGGTTATAATCTTTCATCTTCAATTTACTTTATCATCTTACTAGCACGCTAGCTCTTCTTGAGAGATTATAATACCTTCATCCAGCTGTATTGCCTCAATACCAAGATAGTAGGACATAAGTCCGATACCCATCAATTCAAATCCATGTCTCATGTCTTGCTTGAATTCTTTAATCATACTTGAAAGATTTCCTTTAAAAATTAAACCATCAACATATATACAAACAAAAAAGAAGAGTTTTGTCACTTTCATAAAAAAAGAAAAAGAAAAAAAAATGTTTTGTCATTTATGCTTACCTTTAGAGAGCATGATCATGAGAACAATTATTGAAACCTCTGTCTTGAAATAATTTTCAAGTCTACTATTCAATCTTTTAGCGCATGCTTCAAACTGTGAATGGCTTCTTTTAACATCAATATTTTCTCTTCTTATCCTTGACATTATTGTAGCCATTTGGTTGTTCAATATATACGTCATTTTCAAGAAAAATATTTAGAAATAGTAATTTTACATCTATTTGATGAATTATTCAATTATTTTGAGCCGTTGTATACATAATAGGTCTTGATACTACTCAAAATCTTATAAATTCACCTAATGAACGATGACACAACACTTGTCGCCTAAACGTCACGTCGTCCGCCTCACTCTCCGAGAGAGTAGTTCCCAGAACACGACATTGTTGACTTGCTCCTGGAATGCGAGTACTTCATGTACTTGCTCCTGCAATCACCGCAAAAGACTTCGACCATGTACGGAGGCCTCATCTATATATGGAGACCTCATCCAGACACAAGATCTCGACCACGTATGGGGTCCTCCGCCATGTACGAAGACCTCATCCATGCACAAGGACCCCAAGGACATCTATCATTTCTTTAGTTGAATTGTATAATATAATAAAATATGATTGTTGAATGACAAATGTAATTATATATTTTGCGGTGTATGAATGAGAGATCAGATAATTAAGTATAGTGCGGTGGATAAAATATAAACTCCATATCACGTTTAAATTTGTGGTGACAGCTAAACAGGCTAGTCTATGCATTTCACTTTCAAGTTGATTACTGTAACAAAATTCAGCTGCATTCGCTACATGAAAATTCGCGATTTGTGACAAAAGATTATGTCACAAATTTATGAATTTTAATCACAAAATGTAGTTTGTAACAAAATATTTTTGTCGTCATTATTTGGGTTATCACGTGTGAGTGACGAAATTTTTTATCACATATGTGTGTGTGACGGAAAATTCCATCACAAATGTGTGATATAGAATATGATCTCAATCATAATTTGTGACGGAAAGTCATATACAAAAAGTGGATATTGCTAAAATCTTACTAAAATTTATCTAATATGTCTTTGAAGTCATTGATTACATCAATTATTAGCCTTGATTATAGTGTATATATAGACTATATCCCCATTAACACACAATAAGACTCCATAGTCATCCATGGACTACTCTCAGCACTCGCTCCAAACCACTATTCTTGCCTGCATATTTGCCTCCATCTTCTTCTTGTATCTATTACGTATAAAAACAAAAAGAAGCAAGAGACCAACACCACCGGAAGCCAGAGGAGCATGGCCTGTAATTGGCCACCTCCACCTCTTAGGAGGTCCTGATCAGCCAGCCCACATCACCTTAGGGAACATAGCTGATAAACAAGGACCCATCTTCACCATCAAGCTCGGCGCGCACCGAGCTCTCGTCATCAGTAGCCCTGACATGGCCAAAGAGTGTCTCTCAACTCACGACAAGG
>JAYMTF010006575.1:0-10111 GCA_036897485.1 Pelargonium nanum
GAAACACAATGTCTCTTAATATGTGCATGAATTACACTTGTTAAATAAATTTATGTGAATTTTTGAGCATTAAAATAATGTTAACTATTGACATAATTTTGTGCACTATTTTATCAACATCAAAAATTAGATGTTGTGATTCTGTTAGTTTCATTTGTAATAAACAAGTAAGGTGTCAATATACTTCAAAGATTTAAGTATTAAATATTGTGGCGTATTTAAAATAACGTTTTATAATAAGTTATCAGTCTCATTTTTTAATAATCTTATCATTATAATTAGTTAAAATTTCTATTCTAATGTCTAAAATTAATTTAAAAAAATCCTATACACGATACATGCACTAATACATCACTACACTTAAAGTCTACAAAAAAAATCCCTCTTAAATGTCATTAATGGTTGCTAAATATTTTCATCTTCCACGTAAATGCAAACCTTATTTAAATTTAAGAGAAAATGGTAAATTTAAATTTAGTTAGTTTCACAGACTGGAATTTTAAGTACCATGTATTTTCCTTGGGAAAAAAAGTACTATGTATTTAACAAAATATGAAAAAGATTTTAAAAAACAATATAAGAAAGAGAAAAAAAAAATCACAACCATAATTATTTTTATTTTATTTTATTTTTTTAAAGTTGAGCTACACAACAAGGATAGCTCTCCCCTTTTAACCCAAAATCCCACCCCACCCGACGCAATGAGATTTGAATCCACGACCTCTCGCATGAAAATGTGTGTCTTGACCATTGCGCCACCCCCTAGGGGGCAAAATCATGATTTATTGGCTTAGACTCTCTATCAATAATTCATGTTCAATGAGGTGATGTCACATCATCGATTAACACTCATATCGATCTCAATGAATTTACAGACGCGAAGCTTCCCGTCCGGATCCATTTTATTTGTCTGCTGACTGAGAGTCTCATACATGAAAAATATTATTACCTCAAGAAAGAAATAAAAAAATAAAAAATAACCCACTTGGAAACAGTGAAAGTAAAAAGTAAAAGCAACGCGTGAGTGATACCTTATAATTGGAGATTACGAACTAACAACACGTGTCGAACAGATAGAGCGAGTATCAATCCCATAATTGTCGTCACCACGACCCTACTTTTTCGTGTCCCACTCTCTCCCTCTCAGCCTCTTTATATCCAAATAGACACAAACATTCCGGTGCTTCGCAGACACATAGACCCTAATACAACTCACCACCACTATTCCACCTTAGTGGGACCCACCTAAAGTCTACGAGATCTGACGGCTGTAGCATCCTATTACCATAGGACGCCGCCACAGATTCTCGTACCTTACTTTTTTTTCCATTTTTGTCTTTACAGTTCTGTTTTGTTTCGAGTTCTACGCACAGTCAAAAACACAGTAACGCCCAAAAAATGAACAAAATCAAATAAAAATACAAACTTTTCTTCTTCTTCTTCTCCTTCGTCGTCGTCTCTGTAAATTCTGTTCTCGCGTTGTGAATACGGTGCCGTATTGGGTTGGTGCTACTTTTAGCAGAGACCTTTTTGCTGATCTCAATCCATTCCTTTCTTTTGCTTGTACAATTCATTTTCGTTTTATAAAAAAGTTGCTTTCTCTCTACTTGGGATATGCTCTTTCTCTCTCTCTCCCCTCTCAGAAAATGAAGCCTTTCAGTTTTGTGAGCTCTCTCTCTAAACCTTTTTGCTTTTACTCTTTCTGGGTTTTGTGTTTGTGGAGAAAGATGATTTTTTTTTTGGTGTTTTGTGCTCTGTTTTGCTCATTTTTGTTGTTGTTGTTGTTGATGATCCAACTTGATGAGTTGCTCTTGGTGCTTCTTCTGGGGTTTGTGTGTGCTTGGGTTTGTTTGTTTCAGTTTTGGAGTTGAATTTTTGTTGTTTTCCTCTGTTTGTTGATGGGAAAATGTCTGACAGAAAGATAGAAAACTCTAATCTGACACTCTAATCAGTCTTCTTTTCTGGGTTTATTTAATTCGTGATGCCCAATTTATTTTTCTTATTCAATTTCCTTATTTTTTAAAAATGGAATTCTGATCATCTGCGGTTGCTCAGGAAATTAATTCTGTATTAATATTCTGAATGTGGTCAATCATTTTGTTTGTGGAATAATCATAATTATATCATTCCAAGTTTAATCTTTTTTTCTTCCAAGTTTGAGTTTTGGTCACATCAGTCATGCACTCTAATTTGTTCATATTCATATTAATGTCTTATGAAATTTAAGGTTAGATTTGAAGAGTGAATGACTGGTTTGGTGGATGCTCTTTTATTAGCTTCTTCCATGAATTGTCCAATTTATCTCAGTTAGCTTCATGCATTGTGTTGTGTTTTGACCACTCTTATCTTCAGAACAATAGATGTATTTGGCTCCATCTTCAATATTATAAGTTCATCATTTGACCTTTCTCTTTGTTTGCAAATTAACCCTGATAGAAGTTTTTACGGATCTTCCTTTGCAGCATTCCCGCTTTGTGATAGATGATGATTTTTATTTTTAAAAATAAGCTTGGTCCATCCTCGCCATCTATGGTCAACCTTAGTTAATCAAATCCAATATTTACCATTACTTCGGAACTTACTGTGGTACTTTCTATCCAAGTGACAATTGTGTTTCTACTAATAGAATGTTACATGTTTTGCTCTTTGTCTGCTACAGTCTAGTATGGTCTCAGATCCCAAAAATAGATCTTGGCTCTACACCTTCTTTGTCGCAGCTTCTTTGATTTGTGCGGCATACTACATTGGTAGTGTATCTTTATCGCAGGAATACAAAGAGGTATGCACTTACATTTCAACTTCGAGTGCCCTACGGCCGTGTCATTATTCACTTTCTATTGTATGCACTGGACTCTGCTAGTGAAAAAACGTCCCCTTTTTCTGTAGCTGCTCGTTGACTTTAAAACAGATTGAATGAGTCTTGATATCGTAATTGTAGAGGATCGCAAGATGGGAACTAATTTATAAGATGACAAATACAACACCAAGTCCACAGCAGAGTGTCCAAAACACTGAACCAAGTACATGCCAGGTTTGTCTCTATTTAGAGATCAATTATGTATAATTGTGTGTAGTATATATTCTTTATTTAATTTTCTATATTGTACGTTTGTTTTCTTATAGAATCAATGCAGGCCGGTTGGCAGCGAGGCTTTACCTGAAGGAATTGTTTCCAAAAAATCTGACTTGGAAATGCGGCCTTTATGGGACCCCAATTTATGGAGCTCCCATAAAACAAATGTAAGTGATGCCACTGTTCGATTCTCATTGGATGATAATTTTCTTAGATGATTTGTGAGATTACATACATAGTATTATAAATGTTTGCTTCAGTTCATATAAATCATATACTTTCTTGTTGTTTACTTGCTTAACTCGTTCAATTTCCCACTCCCCATTTGCATTGCAGCTTGTAAATCAACACAATTCAAAGCCTTCAAAGAGCTTGTTAGCCATGGCAGTCGGAATCAAGCAAAAAAAAGTAGTTGATGAAATTGTTAAGAAGGTGAATATGATTTTTCCTTACATCTGGCTTATAGGTACGGTGCTAGTTTGTTTGTAACATCTCTTCTATTTTGCAGTTTTTGTCTAGTGATTTCGTTGTGATGCTCTTTCATTATGACGGTGTTGAGAATGAATGGAAGGATTTGGCGTGGAACAATCTTGTTTTACATGTTTTCGCTATGAATCAAACAAAATGGTAATGTCTGTCCATTCTAAATTGTTTCCACTCTATTTTTAGAGAGTAGTGTCATATTTATGTACATATCAGTAGTAACAAACAATATTCTAATTACTATGACATAGGTGGTTTGCCAAGCGTTTTTTGCATCCAGACATAGTTGTTGAGTACAATTATATTTTTCTCTGGGACGAAGACCTTGGAGTAGAGAATTTTCATCCAGGACGGTAAGGATTGTGGTGTATCTGTTTTTATATAGAGGACTTATTTCTTTTGGTTTATTATTGATTGACTGATAATTGGTTACTGAGTTTGTACTTTCTACCTTTAAACTCATCAAATATCTTGCAGTTATATATCTATTGTTCAAGAAGAAGGGCTTGAAATATCGCAGCCAGCTCTCGACCCTGTTAAATCAGAGGTGCATCACCCACTTACTGCACGCCAACAGGGATCAAAAGTGCACAGGTTAGTTTCACTTTTATTCTGTGAAACGATTAGATTTTTTCCGGATAAATGTTTAGCTCCGTGTGATAGCAACAATAACGATATAGAAATTAAGGTGTACTTCAGTTGTTGACTTCTCTAAATTGTTTAAGGGGTGGTTAAAGATATTTAGATATGCCCGATACTATGGTTTGTGACTGGAACTAAGTTTCTTACATATATGCTTGACTTTTTCTTGGTTTATTTTAACAGAAACTATTATAAGACTAAAGGCAGCGGAAGATGTGATGACCACAGCACCGCTCCTCCATGCATAGGGTAAAGAATCACCAACTGATATGTTTTTCATGAAGTTCCTTTCTATTGTATTCACTTACCATTCTCAAATTAGCAAAAAGAGTTGTTATCACTAGAAACAGTGAAAGAAATCAAATTTGTTTTGTGCAGTTGGGTGGAATTGATGGCACCCGTGTTCTCTAGAGCAGCCTGGCGATGTTCATGGTATATGATACAGGTACACAACCCTCCGAGGAACTGAATATTCACAGATTACTTGGTGGAATTTTGATACCGGTTGTTCTCGTTATTATTGTTGTTGTTTGCTCACAGAATGACTTGATCCATGCGTGGGGACTGGACTATCAGCTCGGTTATTGTGCTCAGGTAACTTCTTTGTTCCGTATCTTCTTTTATGAAAAGTAATGGCAAACAGTACCGACCCTTTGAACTATATTGTTCAGGGTGATCGAACAAGAAATGTAGGAGTAGTTGACTCTGAGTACATTGTTCATATGGCTCTTCCTACGCTCGGTGCTTCGTCCGACAACGAGGCAAGTTCTTATCCGTTTTACACTTGTTTCCCTTTTTCTTCATGCTGAATGAAAACGGACATCTTAACTTTTGTTTATCAATTGCAGACAAAATCTGAATCTCATAAAGTCGATAATAGGATGGAAGTAAGACCTACCCCTTATATATCAGCACATTTTGTTTTCTTATGATACGGATTTCTAAATTAACGATGTTTGTCGTGTTTGTGCAGGTGAGAATGCAGTCGTCGGTTGAAATGCAGATCTTCAGATCAAGATGGAAAAATGCTTCGGAAAACGACAGATGTTGGGTCGATCCTTTTCAAAAACAGTCAAAACCGTAGTCTCTAGAATATATCGTGAAATTATTATACCGCCTCATCCGAGCAAGATGCAAGTTTTATAGCCTCTCATACATACAGAAGCACAGATTCTTCTTTTTGTATACATTGCCATGCATACAATATACAATTCTTTTGTTGGAGTTCTTAGAACAGTTGGTGTCATTTGCTGAAGATTTGCAGCTCCTCGGCCCGCGGCTTGCCGGATATGACTGATCCTCTTGGAGAATTGGAGCTTGGCTTGTTCGAGTGAGTGACAACTTCGTTTTTTGACATCTCATTCATTTACTGTAAATAAATATTGGACTTGGTTTTATATTGGAGTTTATTTTTTTGGGCAACAAGTTCAAGTTGTATTCATCAATCAATGAAAATAAGAAGTGTCTTGTTTGATATATAATAAAGATTTAAGAACAATTTGTGCTTCTTGTGACCTTGTTATAACTTTACTCTCAAGTGTGTTCTTGTGACTTTGTAATAACAAAGTAAATTTTAGTTCTGCTAATTTATTTTCTAAATATTATTGATAGTTCACTTATAATTTACACTTGACTATAAATTGAAATGACAAGTTTGTTTCCGAGTAAATAAATTTAATGAATGTCATATCAGTCGTATAACTGTCATCCCTCGTAAAGTTGTGCAATCATATCCGTGTCAATGAGTTTATAAAGGCGAAACGCTATTGAATGTAACAAAATTAATATGTTTTAATGAATGACCCGCTTTAACTCAAATAACTATTGGCTTAAATTCTTTCACACGCGCATATCAACCACTGCCATAAAAACTTTGAAATTGGTCAGATGCAATTGTTTTTCAATCTCTAAATAATTTGTGCAAATGGTGATTCTCTATAAATAATCCATATCCTCTACCATAACTAACTGTACATTTGAGACAAATCTGACAAATCTAATCTCAGCATTACTATAACAATTAACAAAAGTCCTATCAAAATCTAGAAAAAATTTAAGACAATCTCATCTTGGAAGATATAAAAAAATATTCAAAATTCCATTACCGTTGATGTGAGATTGAGCAAAGGTTCCAACGCACTAGGAGAAAACTTCCGGGCAAATAGGTAACAGATGGATGATGTCCCAGAATTATATGTACACTCTGTCCCGTTGTACCTTATAGACCGTATAAAATCTTCGGTAACATTAGCTCGCCCATGCGTCGCTGGGTGCGGACCCCCCATTGACCAGTCAACCCATGTTACACTGCGATTCGCATTTTGCGATCCATGGAACATGTTTAGGTAAGTTGGGATGTAGTGCTCATCGGGGTAGCATGCCGGCCTGCAGTATTTCCTGAAAATGGCGTAGTATTTGGTGTCTGCAACTATGTATATTGCTATGGCTCGGTTGAGTTCGAACCACTGGGAGCCTTTCCGCCATTGATGGAGTTTGATGTCGGGATACATGTGGCGGCTGTAGCGGCCACGCCCGTAGCGAGAGCGGTCATCGAATGAATCGGCGAAACTGTGGACTGAGTTGGTGAGGTACTTGTAAACAGTTGGGAAGTTGAAAACTGGGATACAGCTTTCAGAGAGGAGAACAAATCGCTCATTCGAGAAGTCGAGCAGGGCATTGGCTAGAAGGCGCTTCTCAGCATCAGCAAGCCCTATGGTTCCCCATTCAACTTTCTGCATAGCAATAAGAATACGAGTTTATCAAGAAGATACGTATGATAAAGTATTATGTTTAGGACTTGTAGTCAAATTCAACGGCGGGCAACAGCGCAAAAAAGAAAGGGAAATGTGAAGGCAATCCAAGATTAGAATGTCGGTAGTGTTAAAAGAGATACTAAAGATTAGATAAGTCAATTCCCAAGTAGGTCGAGTTTTTAAACTTAATTCCAAACTCTTCTATTTTGGCCTTAACAAAGTAGTTGTAATTTCTTTCCAGTGAAGCATCCATAGAAATACTTTGTGTCGGTCTTCTTAGCAGGAGATGTGTTCTTTAAATTACAATAGACCAGTTAACAACCTTCTGCATAATTTTCCCTTTTGTTCAGGTTTCTAAGTAGTTACAGGCTAATGCTTCCTGTAGAGTATTGTAAGGGAGGTCCCTTTCAGAGCCGAACAGAGCAAGAAGCCCACGAAGGCCGAGCAGACTAAAAGGCCCATAACAGTGAACACGCCATAAGCCACTTAAGAACCAAACGTTGGAAAATGAGACCAAAATCAACAAAGGAATAGGTGATTTGGACAAACCCTAAACACTAAGTGAGCATAAAGAAGAGACTATTCCAAAGATTTAGACTAAGCTCTAATAATTCTCAGTACTCTCTATTTTATTGAGATTTTATGTATATATATATATATATATTATTCTCCCAATGTAGCGATAGCTGACTTCAGCATTTGAGGAGGCCAAGAGGGAAACCTCCCTCCGAGACCTTGTTTTGCAGATCCTCCACAGGCGATGATCCAATTAGGTGCAGCTTGCACGTGTGGTGCAGTCATGCATCAAAAAGTATGATAGTGAATGCTCAGGTACAAGTCTATGGTTGGTGATTCTTGGATATTATTTTGGTTTGAGACTGAACACCTTTTTCATAAGGGAGTAAACCGGCACATTCCAAAGTGATCTCTCATTTATGATCAAATCCCTCAAGAAAATATAGTTTGCACTGCCTAGATAGCACACTCTATTACATTAACAGATTAACTTCGATTCTTCTTTTAACTACTCTCATATCTTGAACTACCAACCACTGGTTCCAACTCTCCAACAGTTCGCATGAAAACAATCCCACCGACCCCTCTATTCTCTAATCCAAATCATTTTGCAAGCTTCTTGTAATTCAGGTCTACATCTAGTGTACCTGATTCCAACATAGCAATATTTAAATTTTAAGTTTTAACACTTGCAATTCTACCGAACCCGTCAGTAAGAGCTCGCTATTCCTTGGTGGCACTTTCAACGATAACAATTACTATTTCTAATAGGCAACTAAATAGCATCTTTTCGAAGGATAATTTCAAAATTCTGAATATAGCCCAAAATCAGATCCACAACTCAGATGTCAACATCCTCAAACTACACATCAAATGACAATTAGAGAGTAAATGAGAAGACATACTGTTTGTCAGCCATACTAGTTATAAACCGCTATGCTTTTGAATCATTACCGGGTCATTCTAAATGTGCATTCATTCATCCCCCACACCCTCTTCCAAAATAAACCTACTAGATAATAATGAATTGTAAAAAGTTTATATATTTTAAAGCCATTAACTGTCAACATAAGCGCTTCTTGAGGGTTCTGTGTCCTACTGATTAGGCCATTAACTAACTTGTAACTTTCTTATTGATTTCTATAAGGCTTGATATGAAACTTCCTTGTGCATTAAGTGACTACAAAGCTTGACAATAAGAATAAAAATCACAAAAAACTTGAGAAGCAACGTGTTAGGTATCATTAATGCACCATACCAATGTTTCATAATCTTGTGATCTTAAGTTCTTAACTTCTAAGAGTCCCATCAGTATAGATACTTTGCACTATCATAACACAATCATATGCACCCAAAATGTATGTGATTTGTAACTTGTAAGCAACAAAAACAAGCACAATAGACAGTACCTTACTCGGGATCTGCCTCTGGTAGAACACGGAGGAAGGGGACACATCGAGGTCATTCCCAGGAACCGAATGCACATAAATTGAGAACAGCTTCTCATGACCCGTAAAGAACTTCTCCCACAAAGGCATCAATGGCAAAGGCCCTCTGGTCAAGAACATGAATGCCACCTTAGGCACTCTATCATACGGAAACTCTTCCTTCTTCGGGACCATCGAAGCCCTCCAAAAGAGCTCCTCGTCCGACATACCATGACTCAAGTTGTTCAAATTGGGATGCAAATAAGTCTCCATACTCAAACAATCAACCTTCTCACACTTTTGAACAATGGTACAGTTCTCATTGACATGAGGCCTAAAAGTTGAAGCTTGATTCATGTAAGAGTAGAGCTCAGATTGAGCATTGAAGTACCTATTGAAGTGAGGACTTGTGGCCAAACCAATGACAATACCAGCAACAAACACAACCAAAAAGGAGAGGATTTGCACAAGCCTCATCTCCTTGTCCCCTTCTTCTCTACTCCTCAACACTGCCTTCATCAAAAATTGGAAAAAACAGGCTCATGAATCCCAATTCCCAACCAGTTCCAGCAAAACCCACAATCAAAAAACGATTTTTTTCACAAACCCACCAAGGAAACAGTGAAAATCAAAGCAATCACGAAGAAGAAGACCCGAATCTTCAACTGGGTAGAGGAATTGGAATTGAAATTGAAATCGAAAACGAACCGTTCGATGGGAACAAGAGAAAATAGATCGATTTGGAAAGGGAAAAAGGGATCACGGAGGAATCGTTGGTGAAGAGTGGAGAGAGAGAAAAGAATCGAAATCTGGAGAAGAGAGATCACATCACATTCATTCGCAGAAGCTTTGGTTTAAAGAGGAGACGACACGATACGGACAGAGCTAAAAAGCTTGGAGAGGAGAGAGAGAAGAGTGGTGTAGTTGTAATGGTAGTTGATGATTTGATGGTAATGGAGAAAATATGATTTGAGAGAGAGAGAATTGTACGCGGAGAATCAGAATCCCACTCTACTGTTTTTCTCTTTTTTTCCACTAATAAATATTTGAGATTGAGTTTGAATACGAAATTTTCTAGCAAAACAAACACTCCAGTGGTAATGTAATTTGTACCAAATACGGGAGTTAATTTTTTTTCTTTTCTTTTTAGTTGTTAAATTCATACTATGTATGTTAAACTTGGTGAGAAGGCATTAGAGGATGACACATCACCAAGT
>JAYMTF010006576.1:0-10111 GCA_036897485.1 Pelargonium nanum
GAGAAAAATAAAAATAAAAGTGAGGTTATAAATGTCAATAATCCGGTAGTATAGTTAGGAATACTATTTGTGAGATGATATTCTCTTTACATCCAATATGATGGATTTTGGATTTCAGTAATACTAATTTTCATTCTCTCTCCTGTGACATATTTTACCTAAACACAAGAAAGTGAATTTTTCCATTGATTGTCACTTTTCCTTAACGGAATCAGGGTGCACACAAGAGGTGTACAGAGGAAAATCAATCCACCCTGAACAAAACTAATATCTAATACTCAGTTTATCCTAGAAATTGATAAAAAGAAATATGATCTTAAACCATCTTTAACTCATTAAAAGAAAGTTGATCACCTTCAAAGGACTTGTAATGCACTTACCAAATGCATCACAAAATATAACACATGGCTGCTACCAAAATCTCGACACTCCTGAAATTACGAAAAACTTACACAGCTACATTCTTTGAGTTAAAGTATCTCCTACATTGAAATAATGTGAAGTCCGTTGCCACTTGATTTACAAGTTGGGGTCTTCCACCTATCAGTTTAAGGTTTTTGATTGGAGTCAAGTTTAACATGGTACCAAAGTTCGTTTGGTTTGACCCTAGTGACCCGTCTTTGTTTTCTTCCTGCATCCAAAGAATGTGAAGTCCGTTGTCACTTGGTATACTAGTTAGACCCTCCACCAATATCAACTTAAACTTTTGGGTTCGAGTCAAGTTTAGCACTTTGGAATAGCACATTGAACGCCAAAAATAGGTAAAAACATCAGTTTTCAATTCTGTGTCTTAAATCAATGAAGCAAATACTTCACTGGTTGCCTAAGTTCTCTTCCAAGCAGACCAAACCTGAAAAACTACTGGCAAAAATTCCCAATTAGATTTCACTCCAAATTCGTACTCTCAGGGACCATACAACCCTTCCCCTTGCCTACCCGATCAAATTTCACCTTTTAAAGCCAGTAAAAGAGGCTTACAATTGATGAAGCACCCAATTTTCATAAATTCAGGATTTAAGTGATGCAGCCTGCCTGATCAACCCAGATAAATAACCATCAGATGTGTCTCTTTGCATCTACATGATGCCAGAGTCTGACCCTAAACCATTTGGAAAACCTCCTCCAAACCACTACTGCTGTTCTTCCATAAACTCAACTAATAGGACCTCCTACCCACTCAGCCTCGTAATCAGAGTAAACCATCTACTTAGCTGAACTACCTTGCTAATTAGCTGTACTACTCTAGATTCTCCATATCATATTCTAATAGTTACACATGTATAGGACTGCTTAATTAAAACAATAGGCATTCTAGTGTTGGTGTACTTCTAGAACTAGGAACCGCAACTAGCATTTCTGAAGAAGTTCCATTAATTATTATGATGCCTTGTGGGTTAAGAAAAGAAATGCATGGGCTGCACTATTTCTTGTTCAACATATTAACTCACACGCATTTGGGACATATTACCACAATGCATATATCGGCAAGTACCATAGACTTTGTCAATGTAAGATTTTAGTTAGCAATGATAGAAAGACCCTTTTTTATTTGTTTCTCCTAATTTATTTTACTAGCATGGAAATAGGACAACCATGTCAAACGAGTTGAACCGGATTAAACATCTTAGATATTGGTTCAACAGTCATATTTATTGAGTGAGAAGTATCTTCTATTTGTAACTGGATTTCCAGACTTCTCAATGATATGAAATAGAATAGATGCATGCCAGCTGCATATAATAAAGTCCTGTGGAAGAACTCCTTGTTTATTATTATTTTTATTTTCTGCTATCATGAAATATAGGTTAAAATGGAAAGTCAAACAGTTATGAGTATGATTTCCTGTAAATGAAGCTTATATTTATTCAATCTATGAACAGTGACAGTCCAGCCTTGAGGCTGGTTTTTAGTTTTGAAGCCCTTCCCCTTATTAGGCACTGTATTATCTCTCATGATAGTTTGTCATCATATTTTCCTATGATTTTGAATTGAAGTCATTTATTTTTTATAGGTGATAGTATCTGTGGGGAGTGGACCATGGGATCAGCTATTTGGTGGTGGAAACTCACCAGCCTTGGCCGTGGCGGCAGCTTCGGCATTTGCCAGTGGACTTCTATCTATCTTGGCTATTCCTCGATCTAGTGT
The DNA here is from genome assembly GCA_036897485.1 of Pelargonium nanum. Lineage (NCBI taxonomy): Eukaryota > Viridiplantae > Streptophyta > Magnoliopsida > Geraniales > Geraniaceae > Pelargonium > Pelargonium nanum. The sequence goes on from JAYMTF010006576.1 coordinate 2,146, forward strand.
TCAGAAGCCCAGGGTTCTCACGTGAGGTATTGTGTTGTATCCATTTTTTCACCTACTGTATCAACAATGAGAGTGAATGTTGTTAGGTATTAAGATTTTGTAAATAGTTATTTTACTTCCTTTGGTAAATGAAGTCATTACATCTGAGATCCACTTCTGTCAAATTTTCTTTTTAGTTGTGGCATTCAAGTAACTATCTTGGCTGGGGTTATATAGTTAAGTGAAGTGTAATTTTTGTTTTGTTTGAATTACATTTAAAAGTACTTTCTTAGTTATCAAATTGTTAATCTGAGTTTCTATTACTCGATTGCGTGCATGAAAGTATGTGAAATGTACTTTTTTTCTTGCCAAAAACTTGATGATTTAGAATAGTGAGAACAATCTGGACAAATTGGTGCCTGTATCTACAATGGAAAAGGTGGACAGCCGCCATACTATGAATGATGTAAAACAAGCTCATTCGTGTACATGATGGGAACTCAAATACAGCAATATATTAGATGTCACTTGTCGCCAAACGCTGGCTGAGACTAGTTGTGTCATGGGAGTGGAGAATTTCTTGAAAGAAAATTGACCCCATCTGGAAACGTTGCTTTATGGATTATCACTATTGAAAAGCAGGTGAAGCTGTGTAGTAGATTCCATAATCACTCTCAGGAAGAGTACTTAACAACCAAGATAAGTTGGTTGTGATTTGGGATTTATTCCTCACGAAAAAAAATAACAATAAAGCCAGGTCTGATTTCCCATTAGTGGTTCCATCATGATGTACTGGAATCTCATGCACTCTGTGCGTGAATTTGTTGTATGAATGTGGTGAAATGTGCTTGGTGGCCAACAGTTAATGTATCGATTGTGCTGATAGAAACCTTGATGGAGACATGTCTTTTATGCTCTGATTTTTTTTTCAAAAGTTTGGTTGATTTTTATGGAAGGTTCCTTTCTGATTGTTCTTTCTCTCTTTTATTTCCTGCATCTGAACCTTGGAATAAATTCTTGTGCCCATTGCACACTTATCGGTATCTAGAGAAGCCTGTTTTGCCTTGAATGCCCTCTCGTGCAATACTTGCTACTCAGTCCCAAAAGGCATTTAAAATATGCTGTCTCATTGGTACTATTTGTTCGAACTATTTCTGTTACAATTTTAAATGAAGGCTATGTCGAGTATCTGTTGCCAGAGTAGCATCCTTAAATCATTGGAATTTCTTGTTTGAAATGGTAAAAATGTGACTTTGTATGGATAGAATTTCTTACTAGGCTTCCTCAGCTTGTAATTTGTATCCTTGGGAGAAAAAGTAGTGGCAAAACAAAATGATGGGTTGTGTCGAGGGATAGAATCTGTGAATTTGTTCGATGCTAGAGACAAGTATAATCTTTTTTATTAACGTCAAATGCACACAGGTATGGTCCCTTCTGTAAACCTTTATTTTTCTCATGGAAACTTGCATTTCATTGGTATTCTATTGCGGTGTTGCTTTTTGTGCTAAAAATTCTGTGTGAACTTCACTTTCAAGAGCAAGTTGGTAAAGAAACGATATGCGATTGAGGATTACGAGTCTGATCACATCATCACCATGAGATGTGATTCTGGAGGTCATGGATCCATATCCAGCCAGCAAGCCATGGTTGGTTCATTCATTTGGGATATGCCCTCCTTGACACTGAGTGGCAGAGAGCACAGCAGCCCCACTTCCCATTTGGGAGCAAGGTAAATTCATTTGTTTCTTACATTTAATACTGTTTTTGATGAGCAGGACAGGAACAGAGAGAGGTAGTAATGTGATATTTAATTGTGCAACTCACTCTCTTATACTAACTTTTGTCCACTTTGGCCATTTACATGACACATTGCTCTCAGTCTACTGCTACTGGTTGAGCTGTGACACACATGGAATCTGACATTGGAGGGGTATGGATTCCAGGCAAGTAATTTCTTATTTCTCATACATGGAAGCCAAAAGAAAATACTGATGTTTGAGCTATATCAGACTGCAAGAAAGGAAAATATTTTAAAAAACATAAAAACAAAGAGTTAAGTGCTCTGTGCTCTTCTGCTCTGGCTCTCTCTCTGTAGTAGTAGTAGTAGTGTGGGGCTGATATTCATATAATATACACAGTGTTGCTGCTATTTTCTTAGTGCATGGAAGCTTTGTGAAAAACCAGACCAGTCTGTTCTGTTTTCTCATCTATTGTTCAATTACAGTGTCTTGTGTTGTTGTGTGTGAGAAAAGGGATACAAATTAAATGGTTACAATTGGAGCACGTAATTGGGTTTTTTCTGTGAGCGAGTGAGTGTGTTTCCTTTCTTCCATCTGCCTCTTCTCCATAGAGCCATCTTCTGTCATCTCCATTAACACTTGTGGTCCCATTCTTGAATGACACCAACATCTCTCCCTCCACATACCCATGAAGATAAAACTCTTTTTTTTTTTGAATTTTCTAAAAAACAAGAATATCATATAGATTTGACACTTTTGGGCACTTGAAAGGCCCTCTCTCCAAAACCCAAAACCCCACCTGTGTTTAAAAGTGTTAGTTCATAGGTTAGAGATGGAGTCACCCACAAAGCAGGCATGATCTTCATGGCCAATCATGTTTTCAATTGCTCTTTTCTCTGTTGTGCTCTCTTAAACCCAACCACAAACTGACCCTTTGCACTCATTGATTACAGGCTTTAGTTTAGTTTCTGTTATAGTGTTTTAAAATCTTAAACAACACTATCACTTATCAGAAAGAAAGTGAAAAACTCCACCACCACCACCACTACCACTTGTTATTATATTGCACTTTACATAACCTCCCCATATCCACAATAAAGTGCTGTGCTTGTGCTTGTGCTTGTGTTTGTGTTTGTGTTTGTGCTTGTTGTGGTTGTGGTTGGGCATTCTTGTTTTTTCTTTGTAGCTAAATATTATAAAATTTTGGAGGGATTTGATTCTTTGGGAAAGAAGCAAAAAACCCATCCCTTGTCTGTGTAAACTGTAAGCGCAAACAAGTAGAGAGCCAAAACAGATGGGACCTGAAACAGATAGATAAAATTTTGCATTACAAGCTTGTTGTCACCTCTCAAATTGGGCAAGTAGTGTGAAGCAAGTGTCTTGGATTTGGTGTTCCATCACATGGGTTTGTGCTTCAAATGGAACATGCATGGCTTGCCTTAGAACATGCAGACATATATATCTACCATTTCATTTCCAACAGCAAATAAATAATATATTTATATCCCATCCTCTTGTCATTTCACCAAAGTGTTTTGAGGAATTTTAATTGCTTGTATTCATCCACTCCACTTGGCTATCACATATATACCACCCAAAGATAAACTTGTTTTTAACATTAAGTGGTATATATATATAAGATTATCCTCCTTTTGTGACATTATAGTAAAATTAACCCAAAAAAGAGTTCCATAAATTGAATCCTCCAATACCTTTTGTTCATCATTTTTATTTGATCAGATAAGATGAAGATGTTGTGCTTCTAAGCTAAAGCTTTAATGGTGTGAATCATGTCATCCGTTGACTCTCAAGCTCTTAATTAACAAATGTCTTCTCTTTCATATTTCAAAAATATGTTAAACTCACTCGCTTTTGGCTACTCATCCACAGTCCACCCACTTGTTTAAACTTAAAGCACAAGAACATAAATAAATAAATAAACAAATGTGAAATGAGTGATTAATGTTCTTTTTTTATATATTATAGTTTATAAAAGAAAAATGGGTCGTCTCCCACAAATAGCAAACACTTTTGTGAGGGTATTTTTCTTGATATATTGACACGTTTATTGTAGGGCCCAATCCCTCCATGTATATATATACAACCCTTAAGCACCTTAAGCCCAACAATACAAACAAAAACCAAAACAAAACCACCACCAAACCCAACAAAACACTTATTGTTACTATCATTATGTGCAACCCAAAGCCATCTTCTCCTCCCAACAAAACCCATTTCTTGAGTCCCAACAAACCCATGCTCCATCACCATGATCAACAACCTCATGATCTTGATCATCACCTCCAAAGATGGCCTACTCCTTCTGAGGTATACATATATATATATATATATATATATATTGAAAACAAGCTTATATACATCTGATTCCGTAGCTGATCACTGTTTTTCTTGTAGTGTTACTCAATTCTTTGTCTCTGTTTGTTCAGGCGTTAGAGGAAATCAAGGCCATAGGGAGGATATCAGGCCCAACCGCCATCACAGGTCTGTTGTTGTACTCCAGAGCCATGATCTCCATGCTTTTCTTGGGCTACTTGGGGGAGCTCGAGCTCGCCGGAGGCTCGCTCTCCATCGGGTTTGCGAACATAACAGGCTACTCCGTGATCTCCGGGCTGGCGATGGGAATGGAACCCATTTGTGGACAAGCCTACGGAGCGAAACAGATGAAGCTTCTGGGTCTGACCTTGCAAAGAACCATCCTCCTCCTCCTCTCCACCTCCATACCCATCTCCTTCATGTGGCTAAACATTGACACCATCCTCCTCTGGTGCGGCCAGGACAAGCAAATCTCCGCGGTCGCTCACAGTTTCATTATATTCTCCATTCCGGACCTCTTCTTCCTCTCCCTCCTCCACCCGCTCCGCATCTATCTCCGGACTCAGGGGATCACAATGCCGCTCACTTACTGCTCCGCCGTCTCGCTCTTCTTGCACGTGCCGCTCAACTTCTTGCTGGTTGTTCACTTCAAGATGGGGATCGCCGGAGTTGCGGTGGCTATGGTTTGGACAAACCTCAATCTTTTTGTGTTGTTGCTCTCCTTTGTTTACTTCTCCGGCGTGTACAAGGGTTCTTGGGTGGCTCCGAGCATGGACTGCCTCCGCGGCTGGTCGGCGCTGCTCGCGCTGGCGGTCCCGACGTGCGCGTCGGTGTGTTTGGAGTGGTGGTGGTACGAGTTCATGATAATGCTGTGTGGACTTCTTGCTAACCCGAAGGCGACCATCGCTTCGATGGGGATTTTAATCCAGACGACGTCCTTGGTCTACGTGTTCCCGTCGGCACTGAGCTTGGGGGTGTCGACGCGGGTCGGGAACGAGCTGGGGGCGAACCGGCCGGCGAGGGCTCGCATTTCGATGATTGTGTCAATGTTCTTGGCGGCGGGGCTGGGGCTGGCGGCGATGGTGTTCACGACGCTGATGCGGCACCGGTGGGGGAGGTTCTTCACCGGAGATGCCGAGATTCTTGAGCTCACGGCGGTGGCATTGCCGATCGCCGGGCTGTGCGAGCTCGGGAACTGCCCGCAGACGACCGGCTGCGGCGTCCTCCGGGGCAGCGCGAGGCCGTCGGTCGGAGCAAACATCAATTTAGGGTCTTTTTACTTGGTGGGAATGCCGGTGGCGATCTTGATGGGTTTCGTGGCGAAAATGGGGTTCGCCGGACTGTGGCTGGGGCTTCTCGGAGCTCAGGCCTCCTGTGCGATTCTCATGCTCTATGTTCTCTGCCAAACCGACTGGAATGTTCAGGTGGAGAGAGCCAGAGAGCTCACAAATACACACAAACCACCATTATTGTTGCCAGTATCAGTACAAGATGGAGAAGAAGGAGATGTTAATTACAAGATTATCAAGAAAGGTAATGTTGATCAAGATGTGGAGAGATTGTGCATTAATGAAGATGAGGTGGTGCTCATGAAGCCATCACTTGAAACAGACCCACTACTCTTATCTTCAACAACAACAACAGATGCTACTACTGTGAATATTTATGATTAGCTTGACTGTTGTTCAAATTAATTTCCTAACATTTTTGCCCCCATCTTGTTCATGAAAAAGAGCTGTTGATCTACTATAGTGTAGATATATATATATGAGATGATCAAAAGTCTGTTGTTTTTGTTGTTGGGACTCTGTTATTGTATCAATAATATATGTAATACAAAATTATATTGTATGTAGAGATTAAAAAGATGGAGTTCATGTGTTGAGAATGAGAGGTGATGGGTAGGTTAAGCTGTCGGTTGGTTTAGAGGCTGAGGGCAAGAGAATCAGCCTAACTTTCTAAATGTTCCCTTTCCAAATAAGGCAACACCATTGACCGCCTAAAATGGAAAATTAGCATATATAAATATAATGACCTCTAAACTTGTGCCCTAAATCGTTCCTGCTTCTGTTTATAATTAACTAATTATCAACTTTCTTCATTACCAATGCTAGCTAAATATTCTCTCAACTTTACTTCTTTTGTACTACTGTATTTCTACTTTATAATAATAATAAAACAGCAGCTTGCTAGCTAGCTAGCTAGGGCTACACTAAAACATACCTATGTAATTGTATCTACGTGTAGGAAATTCTTGATTCTTAATTAAAGCAAAGGTGGTTATGGTTCTAATTACCTTAACAGTGAAGATGTTGGTGTGTTCAAAATATAGTATTGATATATACGAGTCTTAGGCAATAGCTAGCTAGCTAGGAACACTACTCAAAAGTGTCCAAAAACAATGGAAGATTATAATTAACTAAGAAGATTCACCCATGTATTTATGTGAGTGTTAGTACAATATATTCATGTATGTATCATTCTAATGTAATCCAAAATATACTTATACTCATTAGTGTCTGTGCAAATTTATTCTGTAACATTGCATTACAATGATGATATTTGATAAAATATAGTAATTATGACATAAATATTTCTATATAAATATATAAGTCTAAGTCAAGTATTTATGGACTAAGACTCCATTGTACCAAACTAATGAATACGTCACACATTTAGTGATATCAAATGCATGGAAAATATCAAATAGAGAGCAAAAAGACCGTCAATAATACTATAACATATCTTTAAAAAACTCTAGATTAACATTGTTGTTCTACTATTACAAATTTACTTATCGGGTATAAACAATCGTTAATGTGATTAATATTTTTGTTCTTAGTTCATACTAAAATAAAATGTGTTTAGGCTTAAATTTTTAATTCTCCTAATAATAATCTTCATATACCTAATACCCTCTTGTTCTTATTTTGTTTCTTTAAATCCAATTTTTATTTTCTTTTATTCTTTTACAAAGTTATGTGTTTGGGTGTGGTTTTCAGATGCTTATATATATTTGTTTATAAAAATAAAATAAAAATAGTAATGTGAAAGAACAATAAAGCGTGGGAAATAACATTTTGGCGTTTATGGGAATCATATAGTATAGCACTTTCAACAATGGGTGCATATTTGAATAATGATTCCTTGGAAAACATACATGCATGCACCCAACATTTATATATCCCCAATATATATATAACTTATTGCTTATAAATATAATTTAGAATAAATATACATGCTTCATAATGTTTTCCATTTCATGCTATTAGTTTCTGAATATCAGCAAATGGCCTCAGTATTTTAAAAGCAAATGTTCCAATTTTACAAAAGATATATTCTCTATAAAGCTATTACAATTATAATATTCTTTAGGAGCCCATTTATTAAGTATTTTATGGGTGTGTTATGCATATTTATTTATGCGTTCTTAGTTAACAAGGAAATCACGTAATCAATACTCTACTTTTTAGGCATTTGCAACTCTATTTAAAAACTATAATAAAAAGGAAGAAGGAATGAGGTGAATGAAACTAGAAGAAATTGACAACTTGATATTCTAAAAGTAAATATTTGGATAAAAAAACTAAAATGAGGTGTATATTTTTGAAAAATAGACATGAAGTATTTTTTTTTAACGAAAAACTTCTAATTTATTAATTCATATCGAACGATAACAAAGAAAACATAAATTCGGGGGTTTGAAAAATCAATCCACCAGACAAATCTGACAAAGAAGCCGGTGACCTAACTGACTCGTGGGGCACTCGGTTCGCAGACCAACCCACAAACAAAAATTCAGCACTATCAAATTTAATCACAGTGATTAAATCATCCAGAAAAATCAAGTCGAAGGCACTGAAATCCTCCCCTTCAGCTTGAATAAGCAAGCCGAAGGCACTTGAATCCTCCCC
>JAYMTF010006577.1:0-10109 GCA_036897485.1 Pelargonium nanum
CCCTCATGCCAACCATGGCCTATTTCGAGTTCTTGCCGGTCCACAGGAACTCACAGCTCGATCAGGAGCAGCAAGATTTGGTTGATCTTGTAGATGTCAAGCTTGGGCAAGAGTACGAACTAGTTGTCACAACTTATACAGGTAAATTTCTGTCGAGAACATGTAAATGAACAAAACTTAATTCGCAATATGAGCACAATTTTTATGGTTACATATTTGAGTATAGAAATTTGAGCACTTAGTCATGGTACTTTTACAGGTTCTTAGTGAAGTTGAGTCACTAAATTTGACCATGTTGCATTGATCATATATGTGTGCAGGACTGTACCGGTACAAAGTCGGAGACGTGCTCCGGGTTGCCGGATTCAAGAACAAGGCGCCTCAATTCAACTTCATTTGCAGGACAAATGTCGGTTTAAGCATTGATACAGACAAGACCGACGAGGCTGACCTGCAAAATGCAGTCAATAATGCTGTGAACCATCTGAAACCGTTTGGTGCAATGCTTTTAGAGTACACTAGCTGTACAGATACTTCAACCAGTCCTGGCCACTATGTTATGTTCTGGGAGCTCAGCCATTGCTCAACCCCAATTCCTGCATCAGTGTTTGAGGACTGTTGCTTAACCATTGAAGAATCACTCAACAGCATGTACCGCGAAGGCAGGACCTCGGACAAGACTATCGGACCTTTGGAGATCAAGATAGTGGAAGCAGGAACCTTTGATAAGCTCATGGATTATGCCATTAGCAGAGGGTCTTCAATAAGCCAGTACAAAACACCAAGGTGTGTGAAATATGGATCCATTGTTGAGCTATTGAACTCAAGAGCTGTCAATAGCTATTTCAGTCCAAAGTGCCCAAAATGGATTCCTGGTCATAAGGAATGGTACGTACAGCAACAGCAGCAGCCATGATAATGGAAAATAAATGGGTTTTGTCTAGTTATTGGTTGTTGAGTTGCTCAACAACGGTTATCCCCCAATGTTTTGTGTTGTTCTTCCCTTTAATATGTACTTCTAGATGAATAAATCGGTTCTTGTTTTAGACACTAGATTGTTCATTATTCTCTAAGCAATCTCTGATATTGGTCTCCTTTGCATTATTCATGGCGTTATATTTTGATTGCTTGAAAATCATCATTTAAAATTTTTGAATGGTGAATCACTGAAGATATCTAAACCTCTACACGAAAGTAGTAGATACGATAATAGACTTCATCCCTCTCTATGTCCCAGAACAAGCTCAGGCAACGATGAGGCGTAGGAGTGCTTAGAAGGTTTTAAAGTTGTGGGAGGTTCAACGAACTATCAGAGCTCAAGAAACACTTAATTTTGAGGACCCAAGGTTTTCAATCTAAGGAGAAGATCTCGATTCATGAAAGGTTCACTGGGTTTCAAGCATTACAAGAGAAAGAAAAAACAACGACGGACGGCGACATGACAGACACCAATGGTTATCAGCGACGAAATGTAAGATAAATTCACTTTCATTGGTCAGAACGGTGGCGCCAGTTTCTTTCGGCGATGGAATGTAAGACAGATCTACTATGTCGCTGATGAAGGCGAGAACGGTGGCGCCAAAAACTTTTCCAACAAAAGAGAACACCATATTTCCCCATGGTGACCCCATCCCATGACCTAAGGAAATCATCACATGTTTAATAGAGTCAAGACAACCTTTCATATTCATATTGTGCCACTCGTGGTAAACCGACAACTATAATATCATCGACTGTTATACGAAGTCAAGGTAACCATATATCTAGGGACTCCATATGGCGACTCAATGACTAATGATGAATTCCTCTGATTTTGTCAATACTAGTCATCACTTTATTCATCAAATTAATATATTCATTTAATTTAATGTCCATGTCATCTCATCTCCTACGTACTATGATTATAAATACATCTTTTGATGACTCAATGACTAATGAGAATCTCTCTAATTTCGTCAATACTAGTCATCACTACAGTCATCAAATTAATATACTCAGTTAATTTAGTGCCCAGTGTCACGTCACCTCCTACTATAAGTATAAATACATCTTTCGATGATGGAAGACAGGTTGGACATTGTTTATATTTTCTTCCGTAGTGCTTTGAATTCATTTGGTACATAACATTCTCACGCCATATGTGAATTCCAATGGCCACACACCGATTCTCACTTAACGTGTGCGTTTGTCTATATTAGAACCTGAACTTTTAAGATTTAGACTATCAAAGGAAGACAAACAATTTTTCACTGGTCGTGGCAAAAAAAAACGTATCAAAACTAATTTATAATAGCTTCCATTTAACTAGAACTGATTTAAAAGAAGTACAAATCAAAGGGAAAACAACATAAAACATTGAGGGGATAACCAGTTGTTGAGAACACAACCACCAATAAGCAGATAATGCCCTTCATTTTTTAACATCTTTTCCATGAATTATCCTTATGATTGCTGCTGCTGTTGTACCACTGCTTATGACCAGGAGTCCATTTTGGGCACTTTGGACTAAAATAACTACTCACAGTTCTTGAGTTCAATATCTCAACAATAGGTCCAAATTTCACACACCTTGGTGCTTTGTACTGGCTCATTGAAGACCCTGATCTAATGGCATAATCCATGACCTTATCAAAGGTTCCTGCTTCCACTATTTTGATCTCTAGAGGACCTATGGTTTTGTCCGAGGTCCTGCCTTGGCGGTACACGCTGTTGAGTGACTCTTCAATGGTTAAGCAACAGTCCTCAAACACTGATGGAGGAACTGGAGTTGAGCACTGTCTAAGTTCCCAGAACAGAGTATAGTGGCCTGGTATGGTGGATATATCTGGAAAGCTTGTGTACTCTGAAAGAATTGCTCCAAACGGCTCAAGATGATACAAAGCATTATTGACTGCATTTTGCAGTTCAGCCTCATCAGTCTTGTCCGAATCAATGCTTAAGGCCGCGTTTTTCCTGCAAACGAAGTTGAATTGAGGCGCCTTGTTCTTGAATCCGGACACCCGGAGCACATCTCCGACTTTGTACCGGTACAGTCCTGCACACAAATATGAATGTGACATATATGCATATCAAATTTTGTTACTCAACTTCACTAATAACCAATAACTAAGAATTAAGTTTTATGCATTTAAGTGATCTTCATATAAATTTACCTGGAAAAGTTGTGACAACTAGTTCGTACTCTTGCCCGAGTTTGACATCTACAAGATCAACCAAATCTTGCTGCTCCTGGTCAAGTTGTGAGTTCCTGTGGACCGGCAAGAACTCGAAATAGGCCATGGTTGGCATGAGGGTGTAGGAGATCTCGCTTGGTTCGCTCAGGGGGTTGAGGTTGACACCAAAGTAGCATTCGGAGGCGGCGTAAGTGATGCTCACCAGAGGCATGCCATTGCAGTAGTACTCAAGAGTTGGGACGTATTGTGACATGCTCCCAGTCACAATAGTATCCACATACTTGGCATTAGGCCACAACTTTGTGACAATCCCTTTCCATGACTTGTTGCTACACTCGGCCTCAACAAAATCAGCCAGTTCTGGGTCCGGTTTCAGGATCCGCAAAACAGCCTCCCGAACAGATGGGTCAGTGATCTGTGGGTTCAAGGTTCCTGACCGGATGTCGGTGCAGAGCAAAGGCCAGTGCTTTTCAAGGAACTGGAAGGCCCGAACCAAGCCGGAGGCGAAGACAGAGCCGATCCGGAGGACCTGCATGTTCTGGTAGAGGCCACAGAGCAATTGGGAGTACATGCTCTGGAAGGAGTCGCGACAGAAGATGGATTCTTTAGGGCTGGTGTATTTGTTGTAGATGGAGAGCTCATCAGTTCTGTCCATAAAATTGGATTTTTTGTAGTAGCTAGTGACAACCGTACGTGCCATAAGGCCTCCAGGCGTTTTGGTTTCGGCTTTTACGAACATAAAATGCATTCCTTTGCCTTTGTCCAACCCAGGAAAGTACTGGCTTATCACCCGCATCACCACGCTCGTCAACTGAGCCTTCCTCTCTGTTTCCTCTGCTATTGTCGGAATCATCTTACCCTCGCCGTTGGACGTCGTGCCAGAGCTGAAAAATTAACATACCACCACAAACTCATTTAAAGCATCTACGTTAGAAACACTCAAAAATGTCAAATCTATGCCTTTTTTGCTGCCACAAAAGTATATAGTCTTAAGAAAAAAGTTCTATTGGACTGAATGAAAACTGTGTGAATGAAAAGCACTTACGAGGCTAAGAACTCGGAAATGGGCTCGGAGCATAAAATGGGAGAGAAATCGCCATGGACGATGCGGTTGATGTCGGGCTGAATATCCTGGTAGGTGATGACGGGAATGATCTTCTTGAAGGTGTCGCGGTCGGTGTGGCCGGCCAGGCCGTGGCGTTCGAGGTACTCGACATGGGCATTGCGGGAGAGGATCTCGGCGAGTATGCGGCGCTGCACCTCGTCGGCGTTGGCCGTGATGTCCTCGATGTATTCGATGGCTTTCTTGTTGATCTGCTCCATATTCACCGACTGGCTAAGCAGTGTATCAGACATAGCTCAGACTGAAGAGCGTCACGGTCTAGGAAAAACAAATGGGTTGTTAATGGGGTATTGCTCTGATTAGTCTACAATGATAAAAAGTGCATTTATATATATATATATATAGTGACAGAGAGTTTTATGGGGGAGGAACCAATTCATATGCCAAATTATACATGAGGTTGAAATATAAGATCATGTACCAAATTATACATGAATTTGAAATATAAGATACATGTACCAAATTATACATGAATTTGACATATAAGATACATGTATCATATTGTAAATGAATCATTAGTTTCTCATATTCATATCATACATGCATACCAAAATATAAAAAAAAATACTATATAGAGGTTGACCAAAAAAACAGATATATCTAAATATGATTGTATTTGATTGCATATGGGTATAAAAGTGGATTAGATTTCGAAATTCATTATAGTTTCTTATCGAACGTTTGATGACAACATTAGATTGGACTTTGAAATCCATTACGTTGTTTATATCCATCAAATGATGGATAAAATAATACAAGGACTCCTCTTGGTTTACAATGAATTTGATATATAATTATTTCTTATCCCCAAATTACGTAGTCCGACTTGATTCAATTTATTTTTTCCTTGTACCAAAAATGATTAATATAAATATAAAATTTAAATAATAATACATTCTTATAAAAATAATAATACAATCTTATAAAAATAATAAATAAAAATTTATTTCGTTCATGTTTGGATTTGAATTAATCGAACTTGACTGAAAATAAAAAAATAAAATAAAATAGAAGATTGAAGCGAATCACGTAAATTTTGTATTCTAATTGGATCAAAAATTTAACTAATTATTTTTATCTGAACTTAAAAAGAATCCACTTGATACGATTTGTTTCTCGAATTGGTTCGAGTTGAGTTCGTATCGATTTGCAATTTTTTCTTTAAACGCTAGGGGTTTTAAGATTGATTTTTTTTTTTTTTCCATTTCTTGATCTATATATTTTCGAATTTTTGCACTAATTTCTTTTATGGACCAATAAAACTTATGTGTAGATGCAACAAAAAAATGAGATGGAGTAAGAAAAATAAGTTCGAATAGAGTTCATAATTGTCAACAATTATGTTTCGATACGCTTAAATCGAAAGTTTTTCAATTCAAATATTCTCAACTCAAATGTTTTTTTTTTAATTTCGATCTTCAATTTGTTTTGTAACAATGAGCCTTATATGTAAATGCATTGAAAAAATAATTTGAGTAAAAATAATTTGTTAAACAACTACTCAATCAAGGGTAATTTTGTATAAATTAATAAAATGATATCAAGTCTATTTTATTATATGTTGATACGTCAAACAACATATTTGATTACATTTATTATCTACTGTGACATCAAACGTTGGAATGAAAAACTAGTTATCCATTGGATATCTAATCAATTGCAATTCATTGTTTTTTTTATTATCAGCAAGCGGTACCTTTTTATTATAATTACCAGAGGGTCGAATAAAAGTACAAGATAGCTAAAAAGAAAAGACTAGCTAAGCCGAAAGCTAAGTAGACAAGCTAAAGCCGAAAGCTAAAATTACAAACAAGAAACCGGATCCGAGCACCAAGCTGAAAAAGAGACTGAGCTACAAAATTAATAGAGGGCACCAAACAGGAGCAAAGCGAGAAACTGAAACTTTTGATGCGGGTGACGGTGACCTCCACACTTGGAAACTCGCTCCAAAAGATAAGCGCGTTGCAAGCCAATCAAATGTGCCACAAATTGACTCAACATAAAGTCTTCCAAACATTCCGACCCAACTTGCACCCTCCGAAGCAAATGGACCAACTAAACAAAAGAGAGAAACAAGATGCCGGCAAAACCGCATGCACATTCCACCAAGCAAAGATACCTGACCAAATACGCAAGGACCACGGGCACCAAATAAGCAAGTGCGAGCAGCTCTCGACAGCCCAATCACAGAGCTTACAAAGAACAGTCCGAATTTGGTGGCAAAATACCCTGGGAGGAGAGAAAATCAAAACACGGGATGCTATTGAGAGCCGCCAACCAAGCGAAGCATTGAATTTTGAGAGGAATAAAAGGCCTCCAAATGATTTTGTGAATGCAAAACGAACATGCGGGGATTGCGCATATAAGATGTCATAAGCTCCCTTGGTAGTAAACTTACCCGACTTTGCCTGACGCCACAACAATCTATCCGGACCCAAGCTTTAAGTCGGAGTAGCAGCCATCACTGTACAGAGCTCCTCCAATGAATCCAGCTCCCATCCTCTTAGTTGCCGGCGAAACAGACTAGCCGAATCAGCTAGCAAGGTTGGGCGAACATAAGACACAGGTTTCGACTTGCAGGTGCTGAGGGAGAAGAGACGTGGAAAGCTAATTAACAAGGCTTGGTCCGAGATCCATAAGTCTAACCAGAACTTTATGGTCCGACCATTACCAACCAACCAGCGAGAGCTACCAGTTTCGATCAAGTCCAAGAAGCCTGATATATTCCACAGCTCGAGCAAATTTCTTACGACCGGTGTCGGGTTGCACAGGACCAGGTCCTGCAGTGGCCAAGAGGACAAATCTCATCCATATTTCGCACACAACACTCGCTTCCATTGTGACCGGTTGGGAGGGAAGCGCCGTCATCACTTGGCTATGAGACTGATATTCGCAAGATGCAATTGACGAATACCAAGTCCACCATGAATACGACTTAAAATAGCTTGTGACCATCGTACCTTACGCGACTGTTAGAGGAGCCCGCCCAAATAAAACGTCTCTCAATGCTTTCGAGAATATGAATTACCTTCTTTGGAGCTTTAAATTGCGACATCTATATAAAATAGTGGAAGCGAAGTAAGAACGGAACGGATTAGAGTCACTCTCCCACCAAACGAGATATATTTTGATTGCCAAAGAGCGAGACACTTACGGAAGCGTTCGATGATGCCGGACCATGAGCTAACATTACAGGGATTGCATCCCAACATTAAGTCGGGATACGAAATCGGAAAAGCAGCTATTTACAACTCAAAACCTCAGGCAAGGATTGCATTTATTCGGGACTGACATTTACGCCTATGATTTGGGATTCAGAGAAATTGATTGAAAGTCCCGATGCCAATTCGAAGCATTGAAGAACGCTTTTAATATTTGAGATTGAGTCACCAATGCAAGAAATATCCAAAAACAGCATCGTATCATCCGCAAACTTTAGGTGTGAGATCGAAACTGAGCCAATTGAAATACCCGCAAACTGACCCTAAACTTCAGCACGAACTAGCAACAAGTGTAAAGCCTCAACAACAATGATAAACAAGAACGGTGATAGTAGGCAACCTTACTTCACCCCTTACGAGCAAGAAAAATCTCGGGAAGGTGATACGTTAACTAGAACGGAAATAGATTTTAGCGTCAGGTCACATTGGAAAAGGTTTGAATTCAGCGTTCCTTGCTTTAATTCCCAACAAGCCTGAAAGAAGTGCATGCTGTAACATTTTGGGCTTGGAGCTTTCGAACCGTCAAGTTAAAAACAATGGAGCGCAACTCATCAAGTGTGACAGGTTTTTCAATCTCAGCTGAGGCACCGTCCGACAATGTGTTGAACTCGAGATCATGGAGAAAAGGCATCTCAAAACCGGATGAGGATAGCCAGGTTTTGAAATAGCCTCGAGCAAGTTCTTTTACCGATTCCGGATTCGAAACTCAATGACCATTGTCCGTAAATCCCGTGATGCGATTATGAGCCTGACGAATCGAAGCGACCCGATAGAAATATCATGTGTTACAATCACCTTCCAAGAGCCATCGAACCCTAGATTTTTGCTTCCATAGCAATGACAAATCCCGAGATTTCCTATGGTTGCAATTCATTGTTGTTATTCAATTTAACGTTATCCAATCCAGACGATTAAACGTATCCATAATATTTTAATTCAATAAATTGAATAACATGTTATCCAGACGATTAAACGCATCCATAATATTTTAATTCAACAAATTGAATAACATGTTATCCATTCTCACATGCTGCCTGGCAAGTGAACTAATATCTCACAACATAAATAGTTATTTGTTTCCTTGCTTCTTACGTTGTAGTGTTTTTAGAGATCATTCGTCAATCTTCGATGAAAAATGAATTGGAATGTTAAAATTCTTACAAAGAGATCGGGTACTAATTAACTCGTGGGCCACACGATTCACAGACCAATCCTGCAAACAAAAAATCGAAACTATCAAATTGAGCTACACTGACCAAAACATCATGAATAATCAAACTTAATGCATAAAAATCTTGCTCACCCGCTTAAATAATTAAGTTGAAGACACAAAAATTCTACTCAAGCCTAAAAACACAAACAACGGCCATCAATTGCTTTTAGAGTGGAAGAAAATTGAATGCGGGCTTAATGGTTAATGCAAATGCGACTAATCTTTACATTTTGATTTTTTTTTTTCCAATGGAGTTTATAAGAAGAAAAAATGGGGCCTTAATAAATTGGGGCTTTACCGCTTTAGTACACCTATGGCTGAACCAATATGTCCTTTAGCTCCTACACGACAACCTCTCAGTCTTATCTATATATTCTCGGAAACATCTCATACATTAAAAGAAAGGTCTCCTTTCTAGCTACACCGCGAAGCTTCAATCAGACAATCACACTCATATCTGATACACTATATGGATCACATCAACAACAACAACAACACTCTCCAATTCATCGACGAAGTCACGGCCAACACCGACGAGTTGCAGGGCCGCGTCCTCACCGAAATCCTGTCCCGCAATGCCCATGTCGAATACCTCCGGCGGCCTCGCCGGTCGCACCGACAGAGAAACTTTCAAGAAGCTCGTGCCTGTCATCACCTACGAGGATATTCAGTCCGACATCGACCGCATCGCCAACGGCGACACCTCCCCCATCCTCTGCTCCGACCCCATTTCCGAGTTCTTAACCAGGTGGGTTCTCTTTTAGATTCCGACCCACCACGTCTAATTTGTTGGCTGATCACTTGTTTTATGTTTGCAGCTCCGGCACCTCCGGCGGGGAGAGGAAGCTGATACCCATAACAGAGGAGGAAACCAAGAGGAGATTATTGTTATCCAGCATCCACAAGCCGGTGATGAGCCACTACTTTCCTGGCTTGGATAAAGGCAAAGGAATGCATTTTCTCTTCATAAAAGCCGAATCCAAAACGCCGGGAGGCCTTCTGGCTCGTCCGGCTGCCACTAGCTTCCTCAAAAGTTCCTATTTTTCAGAGATGCCTGATCACCTTTCCAACAGCTTCACCAGCCCTAAAGAAACTCTCCTCTGCCTTGATTCCTACCAGAGCACCTACTCTCAATTGCTCTGTGGCCTCTATCAGCACACGCAGGTCAACCGGGTCGGCGCCATCTTTGCCTCCGGCTTCATTCGGGTCATCAGCTTCCTTGAAAACCACTGGCCTCTGCTCTGCAACGACATCCGGTCAGGAACCTTGAACCCACAGATCACTGACCCATCTGTCCGGGAGGCCATTTCGCGGGTCCTGAAACCGGACCCGGAACTGGCAGATTTTGTTGAGGCTGAGTGTAGCAACAAGTCATGGAA
>JAYMTF010006578.1:0-10108 GCA_036897485.1 Pelargonium nanum
TTTCCGTCAGTTAAGTAGAACGGAAAACGTCATTTAACCAAGTATGTGTCGTGCACATGTTCAATGAAATTCTTAAACGGCTAAAATGCCTTTATCTTTATTCTTCATCTTCTTCTTCCTTGGGGTTGTAGCTGAGTATCCTCCATTGTTGAAGCTTGAGCTGCAATTTTTAGAGAAATAGATTGGAGGAGTGAGTTGAAGAGGAGACTGTATCAAGAACATCAATGGAAGACAAGAAGGCTAAATCATTCTGTGATTTTTGTTGCACTAGATGTTAGTGAATGAAGAACCCTAATTTTAAAAAAATTGGATTGAGATCTGAAACTTCAAATTGAGATTTTTTTTTTGTAGATTTGTCATTAGTTTGTTGTGTGTATTTGGTTTCGCCAAAAAAAAATTTCTCTTTGGGTCGATTCCGTTTTCAAAAAAATATCAATTTTGAGGTCTATTTTCATCTGGGTATTAGAGAACAAGAATTATGATTTTGATGAATCATATTTTGGTGCAAAGTTTCTGTTTTGAGGATTTTTTTCATTGGGTTGTAGTTCTAGGGCTTTTCTTTTATTCAATTTTTACCCATTAAAACCTCATCTCCTTTGCTTCTCTTCTGTATAAATCAAGCCCCAATATTCAACAATTTGGTAGAGCTCTAGAAATAAGAAATGGGTTCCTTTAATCTGGGTAGTTGGGCATCATGGTCAATCAAGGAAAAATGGAAAGTTTATTTGGCAAAACTGAAATGTTGGGGGTAGAAAGGTCTTTTAGACAACTAACTGACGGTGTAGTAAACAGATAGAACTCGGAAAAGCACATGGTATGCCAAAGTTACAAAATTTAATTCAAAAATGCTAACTGAAATGTAAGCTTACCATAAAGGGTCTACATATTAAAAACATTTTATTGGTACTACTTTTATTGCAAGGGAAGATTACCTTTACAAGCGGTACAAAGGAATATTCATGCACCTTCCCGCAGGGGACAGTTCCTCAAAACTCCCTCGAGAAATTCAGAATTCTCAGAGATCACTGCTACGTAGCAGCAGATCACCAATCAGTCAATCGTCCGTGCCACACTTGTTCTTCGCAGACTTGCAGTTGCTTCACCATAAACCCTAGCTAATTCTGCAGACACTCTCAAAATTGAACCGATCGATCGCCGAAAATTCGTAAAACGGTCAACTAAGGTTCGAAGACATGCTCAGAGTCGGAGAAGAGGGAGACACCCCTTCCCGGTACGCGACGCCATTTCTTTTCTTTGATTCATTTCTCAAATTAGGCTAAGATTCTCAAATGCAGAATTCCATGAACTTGAACACTTACTTTTTGTTGTGATTTTCGGTGAGAATCTGTTTTGATTTTTCAAGCTTTTGCTATCATTTGCATGTTGGACAGGTATGAATTGCTGAGTATGGTGAGGAAGCATTCGAATTTGTTGGGGAAAACCACTGTGGACGAGCAAGATAGTTCTGATATCGAAATGGATGCGGGATTTTGGCATGATGTTATGGATTTGTATTTCGTCCGCAGTAAGGAGTCCAGGGGACGCCAGGATGATGATCTCGTGTTTTTTGTTAGAAAATTGGTATGGCATTTTCTTGGTTTGCCTGTAAATGTTGGTTGTAACTGGTAGTTTTACTAAGTTGAATTGACATTTTGCTGTTATTGGTTGATTCTGCTGCTTCAGGGTTTGCAAGGATATGGTTTTAAGGATGACGTGGAAGGCGCCACTCCTTACTTTGTTCGCAGGTGGGCACCTAAGGTAAAAGGAAGCTTTGAAAGTTGCCCTATATGATCTGTGTTATTGAATTGAGTTCATGTTTGATGGAGCATGACTAAGTTTCACTTTGTTTTGTTCTTGGGCGTGGGTAAAAGAAAACTAGTTATTATGCATGTCAAAGTATGTCAACAATGATATTGATAAAAGTATGAATTAACTTTTCAGTTTAAGGGGCCTTTTTGGAGAATTAATTCATGGGACTCTTAAGATGTATAAGGATTAAAACCATATTTTACTCAAATTCGTTACTGTTTAATTTACCCATTCTGAGGATTATATAAGTATGTCAATGTGTATGTCTATATAATGTGTCCTTCCAAATAGTGTAGGAGTTGATAACGTCATGATGTGCTAATGCTATGATACCTACTGCTGACACTAAGTTTCTTTATATACGTTTGTAAAACAGATGGAAAAGCTAGTCGGTGAGAATTTCACTGAGGTGGATTGGAAGCGCACATTTTACTTGAACATGATTGCTCACACTACATTCTCTGTAACAGTTGCAATTTGCAGGTTAGTTGTCCATTTCTGTTTGTGTCCATGATTTCACTATTATCCACAATTCCACATTGTAAAACCAGCCTTTGGCATTGGACATGTATGTTTGTACCTTCTTGATTCCACTAGTGAGTATTGTTCTAAGCTTCTTTAGGCTGTCTTCATTCATTCTTAGTTATCCTTACAGTAGTTTTGGAAAAGTATTTTAATTTATGTAATAGCATATCCTTTGGATTTTCCATTTAGGCCGTGAGTGGCAACAGTTAGTTCTGCTTACTTTTATCTATGCCTAAACCCAGACCTCAAGTTGAATTGGTTTGACTTTTTCAGTTTAGGTTTTCTCTTTCCCGTTCAATCAGGGAAGATCCAGTGTGAAACCCAAGTGAAGAGAAGTAGTTTGGAGAAGGGACGGTTAACCTTATTGTCTAACCCAAAATTGCCTTTGTGATTAAAGAGAAAAAAACTGACCAGCTTATTTCAAAATAGTAAGAGAAATGAATAATTCAAATTTCTTTTTAATTTTCCTTTTCTATGGATTACCTTTTATAGGAGAAAGGAAATGGCACTGCAAATTTCATATAAAGCCTCCTTTATTGAGCTTTAGGTATTTTCATGGTAGAAGATATCATAGTCATGCAGAGGTGCTTTTTGATGATTGAGAAGTATTATAATTTGAAATTCATATTCTGTATGAAGGCTGTTAAATATGCATCTAGGATTTGTTCAAAAGGATGGAGTACAATACTTAGCAATTAAACTCTTGCGAATCATTTTCCAAAGTTGACTGTTAATTTGTGATTATTTTATAATTGTTATTAATTTTGATTTCTCTCAGTAATCAGGACCTACGGAATCACCAAGCAGGGAAAAATACACCATTATCCCCTATTTACAAGGTATCTGCAAATTCAAAGTGGCATAACTTTTATGTCTGTTGTAACTTTTTGAGTATATGTCTGCAATGCTATTTTATACTCTTTTCCAGTATCTGGTTTAAATCATTTGGATGCAAACTTCCTCACTGTGCATACACTGATAAGCTTGAATATGCTACTGAGTAGGAAAAATCAATCTGATGCTGCTGATAATTACTCGATGCTAAAACTACGATGGTCTACAATTCTTTTATACACTAGCATTCTGACTCGTGTATGCATTTGAATCTGTTTGTATTATAACTGAACCATATATTTTAAAAGAGTAATTGGAAGAAAGCTCTCGGTCTGTTTGTGAAGAAGGGATTATTTGTATGCAATATACTCATATTTACAGAAGGTTTTGTTTAAAGCATTACTCTTTGAATTGCTCATAAGGGCCAAGGAACATGTCCATCTCTGGGACCATATAGTCTTTATTTGTGCCTCCTGAATGTTGATGTGTTTGTTAGGGATAACAATTGCACCTGACCCTGGCAGGGAACCACAATCCCCCGCCCGGTGGAGACGGATAGGAAAATTATTTTGGGGAATAAGGTAGGGATGGGGGGAATTTTTTCTTCGCTCCCTAAACGGTGACAAGGAGACCATTTTCCGCCCTCCCCTGATTTCTCCGCCCCCAATTTTATTTGTATATATTTTAAATTTAATAGTGTATTATCTGTATTAATGTATAGACATTTTTTGTAATAATCCTAATGTTACTTAATATATTTAGCGTTTGTAGAGACTATGAATCAATATGTGATTTACTCTTTTACTTGAATAACTCTCTTTTTTGAATTATTGATCATTTTTTGTGTTATACGTCTGAAATAAGTTTTTATTCATTATTAGTTATAATTATGTTTCCATGGGCTTGCACCACAAATTGTCTCTTCTTATTATGCAATATGTTTTAAAAAATTGAATTATAGTTTTAAAATTATTTCAAATATATTGAAATATGAAAATAACGGGCCTCATGGGGAACGGGGAACGAATGGGGATGGGAAAGGGGGCGGGGAATGTGAAACCCACCCCCTCCTCACCTCATTTCCATTCATAGTGTTTGTAAGTGACTAGAGAACAACATGTAATCATGAATATCCCAAAACTTAGTTGTTCATTTGCTTTCTTAGACCAACATGAGACCATTTGTGAGATCAAAGCTGTTAATAGGCTCTTGCTTAGTTGCATATGCCTCCAGACTGTGAGCATGTTATTTTGACTTCTTGGTGCTGCTATAAATCTATTTTGTTGTATTTACTGTGGTTCTGTAGGTTGTAAAGACAGTTTATGCATCTCCTAGTCGAATCAATTTTCATTTGGATTCAAAGAAGGTGAGTTCACCATTTCCAGAGATATATGAGCTTCTGGTGTCCAGCTCTATCTTCTCCATCTAACTCTGTTTTTGACATGTACTAAGGAAGTGGAGACAACTCCTGCTTATCCAGATATTTGTTTCGCAGTTGATGACTTTGACTCCACCTTTGATGCTGTGGTAATATGCTCTTTTAAATGAAATACTAATATGATACATGTGCATCATTGTTATGCATGCTCGTTCAACATGGTTATTGAATCTAGGCTCAAATGGTGAATTGTTAGAGCTATTTTTTGTATTGTGAACTGTATCGAATTGTGAATTGTATGATGTATGACTTTTTATATATATTTTTTATAATTGAGTTGCATATAATTAGTTTGATGTTTGTCATAGTTTTACATTATATGTAGGGGAAATTGAATTTAACTACACTGCACTATGAGCCATTTGCACATTGCTCCCCTGTATTTCAAAATGCAACAACTATTTATCCAAACTTTCAATAGTTTGCATCATTAGTTAAATCTAACAAAGATAATACACTTATTAGTAGAGTTTGACTTCCACCATTATATTTAGCTCATTCACTTCAACACTCCCTCTTCATATTTTTCTCTTATCGATGGGCTTGACACGTGCACAATCGGGGGCCTTATCACGTGTAAGTATTTTTCTTCCACACAGGCATGTCCATCTGCAAGCAGCCCGGAGATCATAGGGAGAGGCAAAATAAACGGGGTACTTTTGGGTCAAGGCCTGGATCATAACCTGCTCTGATACCATGTTGAAATATAAGAGAGAATATATTAATCATCTTAATATGAGTACATAGGAGAGCCTATTATAGGCTTGATAGTTTGATTATCA
This sequence comes from Pelargonium nanum, assembly GCA_036897485.1. Lineage (NCBI taxonomy): Eukaryota > Viridiplantae > Streptophyta > Magnoliopsida > Geraniales > Geraniaceae > Pelargonium > Pelargonium nanum. Next base: position 5,389 of record JAYMTF010006578.1, read on the forward strand.
ATGATAACTTATAAGGAAAGTGAATAACTAAAAGATTAGAATAGAGGAGACCATTCTGTAACACTTTTGTTTTTCCTATCTACCATTTCTGGCTTAGATTTGTGATATCTTACAACATTAGATATTTTTTATCAAGAGGCTGTTGCTAGATTTGTGAAATCTTACAACTTTTGATATTTTTTTTAAGAATTCGAAACCAAAATTTAAAATAACTCAATTTCTAGAGTCTAGTAAGAATCTATTTCTTAAAACTACAAAGAAATATTGGGCTTTAATTGCTAATCTCATCATGGGTAACAGGTAACTTCATTTTTCATATGGGTCAACAGACAGTATCCCTAACAAAATTCATTTTTTATATGTGAACTACGATTTAGTGCATGGTATCTCCAACTTGTGGCTCACCCTCTGACTCAAATTGTTAGAGGGTTGAACCGAAGTAGTCTAGGGATGAAAACAAACAAAATGTCTGAGGGTTGAGTTCTTAATAAATCGTATTCGTAGAGCGATGCACACATTTAATCCTAGTTTTTTTTTTCTACTTGTTGAATAATACTAGCATGGGATGCATAGTTCAAGTTACTAGTTGGACAACATCATGGTGTCACTTTCTTTCTTTATTATTGGAAGTTGGTGAAACATGTTTTTATGATGTTGAAGAACTTTTTAAATGTTAATGTAACCTCCATGTTTCTTACAAGTCTTGAGCTTAGTTATCATATTCATAGGGTTTGTTAATATTTATTAGCTTGAAAGGTGATGCTATATGGTTATCTTTCACTTGATGATTTTGGTTACTTTACTACCTCTTTATCCTCATGGCATACTGAAAATTATAGAATACTTCTTTATAGCTAGCTTGTAATGATGCGCTTGTATTTCACACAGGTATTGTCTGAAACAGACCATTGCTATTGTGTAATTCTTAATGCACATGATGGGGCAGCATTTCCTAGTGAAAAGGCACCGCAAGATTGTAGTACTAGTAATACCTCCTCTTTGACAATTGATACTAGTTCTGGAAGTACAAGCAATACTAAGGTTGGGTCAATTGTGTTTCACAAATGAAAATGATTAGTTTTCCACTTTTCCTCTGTGATCTGCAGGTGTTTCTAAATACACTCAATTGTAGCATTGTACCTCTCTTAACTCTGATACGCTTGTTGCACCGTATAAATTTGACAGTAGTCATAGTACAATGCATGCTTAACATACATACAAGACAGTGCCTACAAGTTTTTGCTTGTGATGTAGTTTCTCGCAGAAACCAAAGCTTTCTTTCTGATGTACTTAACTATAGTTGAAGCAGCAACTTGTTGCTTTAACAGTTTTAGTACTTATTACATCTGATAAAATAGACTATACATGCATGTTCTGCTTTTGATAAAATTTCGTGGAAAAAGTGGGTAATCACAACTAAGTTATACTTTTATTATGGTGAATATTATATCGGCAATGTTATATTATTAATACTTGTCAAGGTTTGGTTCATTCTGTTGATGTTTTTAAATTTAATTCTTTTTCTTCTCCGCTATTTGGGTAAAGCGCCCTGGATCAGGTTGGTGAGACTTCTTTTTTTCTTTTTTTTAGTTTGGTAATACTTTCTTACATCATAAAATCCCATAATGTGAGTACCAAAATGGTGTTTGTATAATTTTAAAACAAGACAATACACAACAAATAGGCTATATGCATGCATGCATGTATATTTTTAAAACAAGACAATACACAACAAATAGGCGACATGCATGCACCCGAGGCAATCATAAATGGGAGAATCCTATATATTTTATGGGTATAGCTGAGTAAAGCATTGAATTCATACCTCCAGTGGCTATTATGAATATCATGGATAATGATATTGAATAATGCTGAAGATATATTTGGTGTCTGCACTTTTTTTTTGTTGTCTTTTGGTCATGAATGATATATTCAGCTTGCAATGCTTATTTTCTGGTGGCTATGATTGCAGATCACTCTTTTTTCAGGATTTGTCAGCTATCAAATGGTTCGAGAAGCATATGATGGTATAACTGCTGTAAATTATTTAACATGACAGTATCTGTCTTTTCTATAACCCGAAATGCTAAATCTATGGAGGTTACTAAAAGTTTTAAAGCTGTAAAGTTTGCATGCTCTTTAGTTTAAGCTGTAAACTTCCCAAGTTTGAAGAGCAGTAAATGTTGCCACGGTTATTTTAAATGATAAAAAAAATGTTTGTGCTTTGTTTTGTCCATTGTCTTCTAAAATTTACATGCTATAATGACAGATTGATTGCCATGCCGACCTTATAAATGCTTTCTTATATTAAAATCCAGTGTTTATATAGTTAGCTTGGAAAATGGACTGATGTCGGGTTGTTCACTTTTGTGCTGTCAAGTGTTGGCAATGGCTGTTGTGCACTTAGGCTCATAATTATTAGTAGTCTTTTTCAAATTAAGGAAGCTTGGGACTAAACATTGACTATGGTGTTTAAGAATCATGCTCACTGTAGAATATCTTGACCCTCCAAGATTGTTTACTGACATATTATCACCATCTTATTTTGTTATTAGTAAAGGGTTATACTTAAAACATGTTGCAAAAAGATGTATTAGTCTTAGGTAGCCTATTTCCGTCAATGAATTCATTTCATTCATGATAACACATTGTTACGTAATTGCATATTTGAGTGCTGGAGAATTTCTGGACAAAGCGACAATTTTGTGACTTTACAGCTAGATCTTTGTACAAAATAAAACTTGGTAACTGGCTGTAAATTTTGTTATGATTCTTAATAGTATTTAACTAAAAAAAACTAGGTGCTAATAAGATGCATGGTTTTTGAGATATTCAAAATCAGATTTGAATGAATTTCCTATTCGAGTGAATTGCTATGTCAGGAGCTAACACAAAAATTTCTATACTCATTTAGTTTTCATATCTCTCTTATATTGTAGCTGGCAAGTCTCGATTTGGGAGCCTTCTTGCTCTTGGTCAGTCCCCTGGCAAAACGGATAGACTTTACATGAAAGGTCCTGGAGGACGTGGTGAAGTTGAAGTAGCTGTTTCTGGTGTTGCAGGTAGAGGCTTTCTTCTTGATCTTGTGATTCTTTTTATGTCTTGTGTGGGAGCACAAGGTAAATTTTTTCTATGTGCTCTACTGTAACCGTCCAATCAGAGAGTCCAGGCTGTCATCAGATTTCCACAATCATTATGAGTAATAAAGAAACTTGGATTACCAACTCGGTATCCATAGAAAAAGTATCTTATTTCCATGCTGCTGATTGGTTTTCCGAGATAGGTGTTACAGTTTTTAAATATTGATGCTTTCAAGCCAACGGTAAATGTAAAGAATGTGACAGATGCTGAATCTGGATGTTACTGTATTAGATCAAAGTCAGGTGGAATTGGGTCCCTTTTCACCAGTTGCATCAAATAAGGGATTTGGCATAGGTTCAATTGTTCGCAAAGCAGCATCAGTTGCTTCTGTGGCAGCAAAGCATGCTTATGCAGCAGCATCTGCTACTACAAGTTCTGACGAAGAGATGTTGCCTCTCAAGTGCTGCTTAATGTCCGTATCTTTGCCCTGGGAGCACATTGCATATGATCTTTTGTTTAAGGTAAAGGTTCTGTGGTGAAATAATGTGCTTTGGATCTCGGTAATCTGCAGTTTAACTTTTGATCCTATTTCATTTTCCCCTCGCTTATCTGGTTATGATAGCAACTCTGTTTTGATATTGAGGATATAAGAAACTGAAATGCATCATATCATTTTTGTTCTTTTCTTGTGAGACGATGCCTAAGAAAACTGATATTTATGCGTATTTCGCCAATTCAGGGAAGCCCTCCAGTAAACTTGTAGGCATCTTGTGTTACCCAGAGTCAGAAAATGCAAAACAAATACTGGAGTTCTGGTCTGCAGGAGAAAAGCATAGGAGAGTAGAATCGTGCACGCGGCAGGCATATAATTGCCACCTCCCAGAACACGAATAGAGTTGTGTATATAGGAAGCTCTCCATTGTCTGTGTTACGAATGTTGTAAATTATTGAGTTGAATGTATTTAACGTTGTTTCCTAATTACCCAGGTTAAACAAGGCTATGTTGTTTGCCGGTGCATGCACGGGAACATAAACATGTCTTGTTGCTTAGCTTTCTCCATATGGGCTATAATGCAATGAGTGCATTGAGCTAGTCTGCAAGTGCATGTAAAGGAGGAACATAACATTTGTTCATTGTTTCTTTTGCTTTTGTAGCTTTAAAGCACACTTGTTTAGGGTATATATGGGTACTATTGCCAATGTATGATCTTTAGTTTGACATCCCATGTTCTATTTATTTAAGCTTTAGAAAGTGATGGATGGGTAAGGAGAGCTTGTTTGTTTTCAAAGAACCTAGTCTGAACTCAAATCCCTAGACACATGTTGCACCATGTAGACTAGAGTAGTATTATAGTCAAAGATTGCATATCCCATTAATGAGGTATTGCAGGCTTGTCTTGTCCCTAAAGAAGATACTAGTGGTGCTTACAGTCCAAATATCAGACCTGATTAACAAAAGTAAAGGATCCTGACAGGCCCAAGTTCCAGTTGAAACGGATCTACCAACTGATCCTAAGGCCTTGTTTGGGTCGTCTACTTCAATTGTTATAAAATGTCTATAGAGGTAAAATGTCTGTAGAGGTAGCTGGAAGGAGGTAAAATGTCTGTAGAGAATAAAAGCTTTGTTTGGTAAACTAAT
>JAYMTF010006579.1:0-10107 GCA_036897485.1 Pelargonium nanum
ACCAAACATAACTGACTTAACGGAGCACCAACTTTCAACTCCGTTAAGTTTTCATTACCTACTTACTGACACTTACCGTGATTTAACGGAGGTGAAGATGAGTTAACAAACAAGGCATAAGACAAACTGTTTACTGACACTTGGCTTGATGACGCGGCATTCATTGATTGGTTTCGAGAGCAACAAACATGCAACAACCTTCTATGCATCTGATTACAACCCACGAAAATGTTTTTTAATTTTTAATTATTATTATTTTATTTTGATAACATTTTCCCGAATTTCTGTAACAGTGACCAAAAAAAAAACAAATAAACAAATGCAAGCAGCATTATCGAGGAAAAAGAGAAGAGACGATTAGGTCAGGCTCTTGGTTTCTTCCTCATTTTTCTATCACAGCCATAGGACAAGAAATTTACTTATCTGAGCTCTGACCAAAGCTTTTCACACCTAGCAAATGCAAAACCAGACGATTCTTTAATTTCAAGGTAACCCATTTTTCAAGCTTCAATTTTGCATTCGACATCTGCGTAAAAATCATTTCTTTTCCTGGTTTGATGGTCTCATTATCCAATAGATTATCAATTTTGAATTTTGGATCTGAGTGGAACTCTGGGTTTTATTGAATGATTGTCCTAGACGGTAGTGTTTGGATTTGGGTTTCTGGGTTTGCTTTGTTTGAGGCTTGAGTTCTACATCTGGGAATCGAAAGCTTGAATCTTGTGATGCATTTGAGTTTACTTATTGGTGTATTTGGTGGATCCTGGTATTGGGTTGATTAGGGTTTTGAGAATTTTGTTATGGATGGTGCTGTGGAATCTCCTGAATCTATTTCTGGCGTGCTAGGTTCAGAACTGATCAGAAATCTGTTTTCTGGGGAAGATGATAGTTTTCTTAAACCAGTGTCGTCACCGCCCCAGAGGGGCGGTGGGTCGAGAAACACAAGCCCCATGGGACGAGTAGGATCCAGAAACACTAGTCCTTGTAGGCAGAAAGTGATTAAAACCAAGCCGCGAGGCTTGGATGAGGAAACGATTGCTACATTTGGTAAAGCAGTTCAGCCAGATGTTCAAATGGAAGACAGTATATGGGCAATGTTGCCGGAAGACTTGTTGAATGAAATTTTAGCTCGGGTTCCTCCATTTATGATCTTCCGGCTCAGATCAGTTTGTAGACGATGGAACTCGATTCTCCAAGACAGTAGTTTTCTTAAGTTTCACTCACAGGTGCCATCTCACGGGCCTTGTCTTCTCACATTTTGGAAGAACTCTCAGACCCCGCAATGCTCAGTTTTTAGCTTGCCACTGAAAACGTGGTATAAGATTCCATTTACCTTTTTGCCACAGTGGGCATTTTGGTTGGTTGGTTCTTCAGGCGGTCTTGTTTGTTTTTCAGGGCTTGATGGGCTAACATTCAAAACCTTGATTTGTAATCCCCTCACTCAAACTTGGAGAACATTGCCAAGTATGCATTATAATCAGCAAAGGCAGTTGGTCATGGTTGTGGATCGGACGGACCGGTCATTTAAAGTCATAGCAACTAGTGATATATATGGTGACAAATCATTGCCAACCGAGGTATATGATTCGAAGCTCAACAGTTGGTCGCTTCATCAGATAATGCCTGCGGTTAATCTTTGTTCATCGAAGATGGCATATTGTGACTCTAGATTGTATTTGGAAACCCTTTCACCACTTGGTCTGATGATGTATCAACTGGATACTGGCTACTGGGAGCATATTCCTGCTAAGTTCCCACGCTCTTTATTGGACGGGTATTTGATTGCTGGCACTCAGAAGCGTCTTTTTCTGGTTGGAAGGATTGGTCTGTATAGTACCCTCCAAAGCATGCGAATATGGGAGTTGGATCACGCCAAGGTTATGTGGGTGGAGATTAGTAGAATGCCACCAAAGTATTTTAGAGCTTTGTTGAGGTTATCAGCTGAGAGGTTTGAATGTTTTGGACAGGATAATTTGATCGGTTTCACATCGTGGAACCAAGGAAAGGGTCTTCTTTATGATGTGGATAAGAAGGTGTGGTCTTGGATTGTTGGCTGTGCTCTTCAATCATACAACAGTCAGGTTTCCTTCTATGAGCCAAGATTTGATGCTTCCATATACTGAACCAAAATTTTGCTTAGAAGATTCCTTCTTACTATTATGTTGAGAGGTTTAGTTGGGATTACTTTCCATTTTTTCTGAACCTCTGTTCCATTTGAAGCACCCCCAAGCAAGGGTTCTTACCTTAGCTCTGGTTCGTCAATGATTCAACTCCCTTGAGCTATGCATGCTGAATAGAACTATTGGTGCTGCCAGGAAACCAGTTTGTTGGCAACATGTTTCGACAATGCAATTAGTGATATAACCTGGCAGTAGCACGAGCAGAAGGGTCTTTATACGCACATAAACCGAGCGAGGCTGAAGTTTTTCCATGAAGGGTGAGACGTGTTTGAAGAAGTTCTTCGTGGATGATGAAGGGCAGGGAAGAATTGTAAGACATTTTCTTTTTGTCCCTTCCAGACTCTTGTACACTATCTGAAAATATTAAAGGCAATTTGAATTTCTTAAACGTTTTCCGTTGCTCTGTTTATGGCTCATTTATGTGATTATGCAGTTTACGCTCTTAATTATGCACTATAATCATGTTATTTCAGCCGCAAATCTATTTTTCCCTACCTAATTTAATTTCATTTCTGTACTTTATTAGCGTTCATGATTCAAAGGGTCTTCCAAGGATGTGCGTCCTTGTGTATATGTGTACTTGTTTGGGTTCCTCATAAACTTCCTAGTAAATTGACAGGCAAAGTAGTAAATCCTAAGAGTTTGGGTCATTTCCACTCATGCCTTATGGATATTACATTGCTCAAGAGGTCATTGTACCAATCAAGGGCAGGATGTAGAACCAGGCTTTAAGTGTAGTCATGGATATTTTCTAGGTCTTCTGTGATACGTATTGAAATGCTAAATTTTTTACTTGTTTTAAATAGTAGAACAAGAGGGACATTGTTGCATTTTGTAAAAAATTCCTTCTTGTTTGGCGTGAGCCTCCGAACTCCTGTTAATGTCTTATCTTTTTCATTGTCCATTTCTGGAATGCTATCCAATATGTAAGGTGTAATATTGTCTAAAATAGTGGAGGCATTCATCACTCGTTTTCCCCCCGTCTAGTTGAATTGTTCAAGCTTGAGGTTATTTGGTACAGAAGCACCAGTACTCTTGACTAGGTCCCATCCCCAAGATGCTCATATCATGTCTAGCCTAGGGAAATCTTTGGTTAAAGAGTGCAGCAGTGCCCAATCTAGTGGCATAGTACGTATGTCTGGGTTTCAATTCCATGGTATAAATTTCAATGGTTTATTTAGCCCTATTCCTTTACTAGTAGGTTAATTTTTTTAACTTTGCTTTCTCATGGCTGTTTATTTTGTCTCATCCCAACTTGAAGTATGTGGCACTATGGTTATGTTGACTTAGGTTGATATATTTAATATTTTCAATAGGAGTGGATAACATTTTTCATTGCATTATAGAAGTGAAGTGGAATGTTCCATCAATAACTATATGGTGCCTTGTATGGTTTACCATTGTATTAACTAATTTTATCTGTATTTTACTATTTTTGACAGAGGACATAAGTCTAGTCCTTTATTTATATGAACTTCTTTGATTAAATTTTGGATTCTTTTGGAACTCTATAAGGTTGCCCGAATGAATGTAGGGGAAGACCTTTTGAAAATCCGTTGTTTAAGTTTTATCACTGATCCGGTTAAAGGCTGTTTGAATTCTATTATGGTGTACAGAAGGTACATATTAGGTACACATTAGGTTTTATCAGAATACTCTTTGTGGAATCATAGAAGTTTGCTCTTTCATTAGTTTCTAGATGAAACTACCCATTGTTTTGCATGTTCTTTTTGTATCTTTCATAGCGGTTTTACCTTTGAACGAGCCAAAACTTTCAGGCGTTCCCTAGGTTATGTCCTTCAGTACGCATTATCACGTCAAATATTCATTAGAATCATGTTGTGTCCTACGAATCATATATTTCTTTGCTTATATATAGTTGTGGTAGCTGCTAGGTGTTGATAGATTTGCAGGGTTGAGGAATTGCTGAAGCAGCTCTCTCAGCTACAAAACAATGGCATTGACAGATTGGGTTGGATGTATTTATTTCTTGTTCATCCATGGATGGTGCCGGGAATGGCAAGATCGCATCCATACCTCTCATTACCACTATACGCCTTGTTTGGTACAATGAATCCTTCGAAAACATGCTTTGAAGATAGGGACGGTTTCATTCAGATGAGCATATATGATTATCGGGTAGCACTTATATATCTATATATCTGGAGATTCTGGTAGACACTGATAGTCAATAGTATAGCTTAACAGATTGTATTGTGGTTACAGGATGCTATTGTAATTAGTGCCTTAAATTTGTTTCTTCTTTCTTGCATCAAAGGCATAGGACATAGCTGGCTAGTGTTGTATATGAAGTGTGTGTGTCTAGTAAATCCAATAAATGTATAAGAATCCACCAATAATTGCTAGTGAATCCAACATTGTCTTACAAGTTTTTGGCATGGTCAATGTCTATAAATCAACTGACAATTGTTTACAAATCTACCGATAAATGTATGAAAATAGTGTACATGCGCCGGTCCTCTTTCTAAATAAGGAGACAAATCAAGAGAACTTAACATTGACTGGGGATATTAAGGCCATATCGGAAGAGAAGAGAGGCCTCCCAATTTTCTTAAGTCAATAATAGGCCATGATGGCCTACTAGAAAAATAGAAATATCATGAGTTTATTTATCAATTGAGGCTGTTTGTTTTGAGAAAACACCTTTCCTCAACTAATGTTTTCAGGTGTTTGGCATCATTCCCATTTTCATAAGCTAATAGTATCCTTGAGTGAGTCAATTTGATTAAGAAGATTGTAATGGATCTAAAGTACAAAAAGAAATACATCCACGAAATGTTTCTTCTGCAAAATTCTAGTTCGGCCCATGAGGAAGCCTTCAAGTGTCAACAAAAGGAATGTTAAAATCATACTGGTCACCCGAGCACACCTATCTTTTCTTTCGGCTGCCCTTCCCAGATTTAGAAGGTCCAGCATTTGAGGTGGATGCAGCAGGCTCCTGCTTCTTGGTCCTCCCGGGGTGTCTTGGAACTAACTCTGCAACATGGAGCATCAACTGTTTTCCTGCAATTCAATCACAGTGGAAGTATGAATGAGAAAACTGGAAAGGAAGACATATTCTTTCCAGTAACTGCTGCTAAAATCGGGTTCCAACTTCTACAGCAACACTATTTGTATCCTTTTACAATTTACTCTTTCCATCCCAAAATGTGTGTGCACTTTCATTTTTAGGAAGTTAGGAATGCATGAATGACCAACAATATCCTTAAAATTAGGTAGTGAGAACCCATTGAGATTGTTACAACAAGTGCACATGGGGGTATAAGTGATAAAATCCAATCCTAACTCACTTATCCTTCATTTCTACAAAATTGGGAAACTGGACACTCATTTTGGGACGGAATGAGTAATAACTAGTAAGATCTATGTTTTCTTTTAACAGTATAATGCATTCTTAAGTCATTTGAGTTATGATCATGAATCAACTTCTATGGCACTGTTCCTTGAAAAGATTATAGTTGCTAAATGGAACTCAGTGCCTTTTTAATAGGGAATGTTAAAAAGGACAAACAAAACACCAACTTATGCTGGGCATGGGAAAATCGTAATGCTGATGAACTATAATTTTAACACACCGTTGTAAGTTTTGGAATGGTAAAGTTCCATGAATTTAAAGAATGGACAGATGTACCAACCAGCAAAGCCACTTCCTGCTCTAAGGCAGTAGAGCATTGCACTGACACAAACTATGTCATGCATATCCAACATCAATGATTCTGAATATAATAAAGTTATCAAAGTAGCCATGTCTACTCTAGGGAAAAAGTTTCATGTGGCACAGTGGATTTAAGCAAGAGAGGAAAGGTTAGCATCTGGTATCTGATTATATGAAAACCGAATAAGATAAATCCTAAAAAGGTGAGACCAAAAAACATAAGCAAAGCAATAACTTCACGCCACAAAGAAACAGTACAGAACAAAAACCAATAGTTCAGCACAAATTTATTTAACCCAACATTCACATTATACAGAGAACAGAGTATGAAAAAATGGAGGATAGGGGTATAACCAACTTTGCTTTTGAATAATACACGATTCCAGGAATTTTCTTTGGCACAGTAAGAGCCGAATTAAAATCTAAAAAAACTACAGTACCTTCAGATATTTAGTTGTGCATTACTATAGACTATGTATTGGAAAATATGTTCTTCAAATTCAAATGAAGACAGAAAGTTGACATTGATGACAGTTTAAACAAATTAGTTTCTAATCTAGGATAGAAGCAATAGCAGTTATCATTCCAATCTCTATCAGTCAGCAACTATATGACCTTCCCCTTTCCCAGCAAAGACTTTTTTCTTACCTTTTTTTATGAACTTACAAATCTTTACAAATGGGAACAGTGTTATTTTCAGATCATGACAGTATACATAAATAACTGCCCCTAATGAAGTGGGTATCATAAAAGAATTCATTATAATGGATGAAAAAACCATTGCATATTTACATTAAATGAACTGAATGTATATTTGGGATATAATGGAAAGATGAACTGAGCAAAGCATGCCAATCTGCCACTCTTCTAGAGTCTCACATTAGAGGCACAACATAAAGATCAATGTTGAAGAAACCGGCACTGGTTATTCATTCTAACCGGTTTTAAATTAGAACCAAACTGGTGCACCGGCCAGGTACATGTCAAGCCAATTGGTGTAGTTGGGTTCTCTACTATTGACAAAGAAAGGACATCAGAACATATAGCAAAGAGTGGAAACAAAATTAGAGTCCCATAGAACAATGTTGTAATGGCAATACAGGTATTTCCAGAAACTATAGAGATTGAAAGGACCTACAAGGTATCATTTTGGTACAAGACAGACCCACCTCTCTAATCACCCACACACACAACACAACACCAACGCCAGCATACCCAAACATACACATAAAAGCAGCATGCATCAGTTCAGGTATATATTTTGATACCGCATGAAGAACTAGGAAATAGGAATAGGCAGAAAACAGTAATGTAGATGCATGGACATGGTAACAAAACAAATAATCTCCTTACTAGATGAAATGGCTGGATTGTGTAGAGTTCCATCTTCTCTTTTCAGCAATACCCGCACCCTCCCTCTTTGCATAAAATCACGTGGGTACGCTTTATCAATCTTCAACATCCGAAAGCATTAAATATCATGTAAGTGCATTGGCAACCTCTAATTTCAGGAAACTAGACTAAACACTATGCATATAAACACCAGTTGCATGAAAACAGACCTCGATTGCATATGGGAGTTTGAGATGACTGCAACAGTCACCAATCTCCACACAAGTAGGATTTTCGCACGCTTTGCTCGCACCAATTCGCCTTCCCTCAGCTATTGTTTTCTTAGAGTTTATATAGACAGGATAAAATACAACCCACTTCTTTATATTTGGAATCTGCCCATCCATGTTTCCTATCCAAACCTAGAACATTTCAGAACCCATTAAACCAGGACAAAAAAATTATATTCCATTTGCAACTAATTACATAAGGATTGACCTCCAATGGAGGCAAGAGAACCGTAATGCACATGCATACATCACATATATTCTAATTTTGTTATATCATTCTAGATTCAAAGAAATAGAGTAATAATAATCTACTGTTTACTGTTAACCGAGGCGTATTCAATATAAGCACAAATAGCTAATCAATTACTTAAACAATGATTAATAATTCAAAATTTAGGCATTTTTTGAGAAACATAATTACTACATAGAATTTACCGAAGAATCTGTTTGGATCGAAGGAAAACGAGCATTGGATCAGAAAATGCTGAACGATTAAATCTATTATTTTGCTTCGATTGTGATAAAAATAACTGAAATTGCATCGATTGAAAATAAACCAAAGCGAAAATTCACAAGTCAGTAAAAACTTTATAAAAAACATATAAGATGAATCTGTCATAAACATACCTTAATTTATCGAATTTTCGTGAACTCGAGTAGAGAGGTCCTCGTCTCGTCCTTCGCTTGCTGGTTGCAGAGACAGAGATGGAGGGGTTTGGTCACTTTGATCTGTAGAATGACGAAGCAAGGTATGTTTGGGCTGGGCTGGAACATAATTGAAGCCCAATATTTATAATATTGTCAATAAAATGGGCCTTACAAATTCTAAGCCCACTTTGTGTAATGGGCTCAAACACATATTTTAAGACAATTGTCATGTAATGCGATAACTCGTTAAAAAACTATGAATCCAGTGGGTCGCTCAACTCCCACAAATTTATTGTGATAAATATAAATGAAGTTCAACAATGTGTCATCTACTTTTGAGCACAAGTTTATTGAGATTTTCGATATCATTTTGGATGAATAAATTATCATCTGCTCCCATAGACGGATCCAGAATATTTAGCAAGTGGAGGCGAAGTAATTAGACAATGTTTTATTATATATAATAAAATAAATAAATTAAAATTCCAAATAGATGTATAATTTAGAAAATAATACAAAAAAATTCATAACTTAATTGGTGAAGTGTTTCATTATTGTGACATAAACCATTGGTTTTAATCTATATTAAATCATTTTTAGTGGGGGGAAATGATGCAATTTTGACAAATTAGTGTGGGCAAATTGAAAAAACACAAGGACAAATATAAAAATTTAATATAATTTAGTGGTACTTTTTATAACAATAGAATATGAGTGGTGACAATTGCCCCCAAAGCTTCCTACCTGCATCCGTCTCTGTCTGCTCCTACTGTCGAAAACTTCGAAGTTTGATAACACCTAAAATAGGAGTACATCATTTTCATAAAAAATTAACAAGAATGAGGTGTGCATTGAGATCATGTAGCTTGTGTAATATTTTATGTTTTGGAACTCATATGAAATAGATATACTAATGCAAATCGTCAAATAACAAAGAAACAATAAAGTCGGGATAATGGAATCCCACCCAACCAACCCAGTCTGACACGAAATCTGATGATCCAGCTAACGCATGAGCCACTCAATTCGCATACCGATAAACATGACAAAATTCTATCCCACCTATCTCAAAGACTGGGTCTTAAGAAAGTCATGGCACATCGTGGGTCACGTTCATGCCGGCCTCTTACCTGCCTAATTAAATAATAGACTCACCAATCTCTACCAAATCTATGCTTCTACTCTCAAATGCATGCTTGTGTTGCAACTTGCATGTGCTCTACTGTATTTCCTTAAAACAACAATCAACATAATTACAAGGAAAACTTCCTTTAAAAATGATCTTAAATCTTAGTTATTACTCTATTAATAGTCAATGTGTCATATAATTCTTTATTCTATATGATACAAATTATTATTTTATTTTTTCGAGAGATACTAAATTCTCTTTGAATATTGTATAAAGTATAAAATTTAAGTAAAAAAAACATATTAGGAATGTTCTATTGGAGTCGAATCAAATAAGACCAAGTCAACCAAATAAAAAGGAACATTCATAGATGGTTGTGGTACTTGAATGCCAAATCAATTTTGGTTTATCACAAGTGGACCATATAAATCAACTAACACAAACAAATATCTAACTCATAACAATCAATATATTAACTCCTATCTTCTTTTAACCACATTCGACCTTTTTTTTATTGGTATTGGTTCCATCTTTTTTGGTCCTATCAACTTCAGTTGAACAAACACAATTTAACATATTTGACACGACTAGCCTTGTTCTTATGTAGATTTCATCAACGCTACACACTCCTCACTCTTCTCATCCAATCCACTTGCAAACAACTTGTTATTATTACCGTATTCATTATTTGGTAGTTTATGAGAGTATGTTTACAACGAGTAGATAGTTTCTTTTCATACTTTTATGCCTTAAATCATATTTTAATAGTTAAATTGACTTTATAGCAGCATTCCGAGTAACTCCTCAACCTAGAGTTCCACCTGAATAAGCGGGGGCCGCGGTAGATGCTGA
>JAYMTF010006580.1:0-10107 GCA_036897485.1 Pelargonium nanum
AGAAGCTACTTTGAAGTTGCTTTTGGCTTTTGAGTAGTGTTACCAAACAAGCCCTAAGCACATATTTGCAAAAATCCATAAACCTCCTTTCGTCCAATTCTTCCACCACCCACCCATTTGTCTAAATTTGAATAGTATGCTTGAAAAAATGTTGGGAAGCCACAAAAAAAATGATAAAAATTGATATTTCAAGTCTTTTGTTTCTATTAATTTTCAGAGATAACTGCATGGGTACTAGGATACAAAATCAAAATTATTTGAGTTTGATAGAGTCATTTTTTTTTTGAAAGAAAGTTTGATAGAGTCATTAATCATATTAAAACACTAAATTAAAATAACTTAATGTTCTAAAAATAACATGCACACAAAGAAACATTAATCTTTTTTATTATTTTTTTTTTTTGCTATTGCATTTGCATAGCTAATTAAAGTTCTATCATTTTCAGTATGCGGTTGACTTCATTTTCATTATAAATCTACGAAATATGGATTAAAAAAAAACAATTAATTCAATACCAAAATGAGACAAACAAGTGATGTGAGATATTAGTGTACATTTCATTGGTTCATTTTGGTAAACAAAAAAGTTTCTGTGCATTTTCGCATTGAGATTGAAACATATACTAAACTAATTTAATTTATAGTTAACTCTAAATTAGTTTTTCCATCCAAAAGTAATGATATATATTTATATAGAATAATAATAATTCAATCAACAACTGATTATAATTTATTTCAACAACTGAAAATACGAATATAAAATATTTTACGCATCATAATAACTAGAGCTGACAATTTGCATCCGATCTCGTAAGACATCCGCAATTCAATACGACATAAAATTGATCTGATCCAAGCAATTTTCCAATTGAATCAGATTTGTTTAGTAAAAATACGAATCGATTTTTTTAACTCAATACGAATCGAATTAGATCAAACAATTCCGCTCTTTTTGTTATAAAACCTATTTGTTTTAAATAGCATGTTTGTATACATGCAAGTTGAATTTAAGAGGAATATTTTACTTACTTTTTGTTTAAAGTGAATATTTTAATTACTTAATTTGTGATGTCTTGCACAGTAAATACGCACACAAACAAAGAAAGAAAAATAGTATAATTTCCGAATTATTTGAGAATACAACACCATCACTATGTTCCATCATTCATGTGTAAACACAATAAGCAATAGCAGCATAAGTTTTTAGCGTAAATGGCGGGTGCTTTATTTGCTGCTCTAATTCGATAAATTAAAAAATATATATACTCCGTATAGTATGGTATGGTTACATATCAGATTTATAAATATATATAGTATATTTTTTAAAAGGACGTGGACCAATGTTACTCACTCATGATGGTGAGTGGGATGAGTGTTAAGTAAATGATAAAGGCACGCGCTCAATAAGAGAGTGAGATCCACGAGTACCGACAGTAACTCAGTATGGGTTTAAGGAACGGAATATGCTAAAACGTTATGTGATCTGAATCTGAGAATGACGAAACAAGTGCCAAGTGGGACCCACAACCCCACGTATTCACATTTCTGATACAAACCGAGATCTTGTGATTCAGATCCATATTTATATATTTGTTTTTTTTTAAAATATTATTTATATATTTGTTTATTTTAGTAACAAATAATGAAATAAATGGAGATGGTAGAGACAGAGTGGTCGCGTCGGTTGGCGGTGGAATAGTAGCATGTGCCAGTGTTGTGCACTTGGGTTGGCTCATGCTGCTCCACTACTTTCCTTCCTCGTGTTAAATTTCTTTTTTTCTTTTTTTTTTTAAATATCTTCATGTTAAATTTTAATTCAACCCAAAAAATTAAGTTGGTCGATAGAGACAATTCAACCAGTACTTTAAATTGATGTGAGATATTTTAACACCCTTCTTTATATGTATGGAGAATACGAGAGATGGACTTGAGTATCGTGTCTTTGAGTGGACTACAGTCGGGAGTTTAACATTTCTTTTCACGTGTGTGCTGGATAAAGGAATTAAACCCGGACATGCAAATGGATAGGTGAACACTGTGAACTTAAGTCGAGAGACAAGACATACGAGTTATTAGATCTAAATAGAACCAGCTTTGATATTTTCTCAAACTTTAATTCAATCCGAAATCTTATATTGGTAGATAAAAGATCCAACTAGTATTTCAAGTGGTGGTTGACTTTACATTTTTCCTATGAAAAAAATTAAATGTATTGACTATATATGTTAAATGTAAAGATACACAGTAAATGATTTATTATATAGAGTTAAGATATAAGAGAAAGAAACAATACGAAAAACAGAAAGCTACAAATGTATGACATTATGAGATAGTATTATGCTGACATTTCTCCTCAAACTTGAGTTGGATGGAGAGAAATTATAAAATGTTTGAAACTAAACAGGGTGAAAATGATAGAACACGAAAAAGCGATACATTTTACGTCATGTCCCAATAATTTTTCATATCGGTTTGTCCTTTATTACCAGTGCCGATGCATGTCTTTAAATACATGAATCTTAATAAATTTGTTGCGTCATTGAATGTGAGTTTTATTACTAAAAATGAAAATTAGTACAAGTAGAAAATGTTGCAGTGTCTCATAGGTTCACTAACAATGAGTGTATACACATATATTACTATATTTGAAACATAAAATCGTATGTAATATAAAAATAATGTGATAAATTGAGAATGCAATAGAGTAGAGTAAAAAACGAAGAAGAGAAAATATTGTGTCTCATGTTTCTCAAGCAATCAACTAGTGACTAGTCTTTCGTTTTTTATTCTTTAGGTGCCATAGTTTTAAGCGATAATAATAATAATTTTTTATTGTTTACCTAATTTCTTGGTGTACAAATTGCAAGCCATATTGAGTTGAGTGTTGACATATCCCGAAGACCAAAAACCTCATCAAAACAAGGGTTTGGTGTGTGTTTGGTGGGAAGTTTGTGATTATGCACAAATTTATCAGAATAAGGCCAAAATTGAGTTCCATTTGAGAAAAATACCATTTTCTTTTGTCCTTAAGAGCAATATTATAAACAAATTGGGGGGCTGAATTTTACGAAGATAGTTATGTCCACTGGCTAACAAATAAAATAATTAAAAAATATGGACTACACTTGAAAACTTAGAAAAGCAGCCAACCCTCCGGTGGATGGGAAGGAAAGTGTCAGTATCAACGGGGTTGGTGAGGTTTAAATGACGAAAATACCCTCAACAACCCTAAAGGTTACCAACTTCCATACACTTGTAGTACACTTTTTTTTATATTTTTTATTTAATAGTAAATGGATTTGGAAATAAAGGCTCCTAACGCCACCAACTCCAACAATAACACGGCGTGTCATCATTTCCCTCATTCAATAATCAATGGATTTTGGTATGGTTGGTCACTTTGGTCACAATGGAGGAAAATTACATGCTATCCTAAACAGGATAAAATAGCCGGAACTATTAGGGTTGGTGAGCCGATTATAGTGCCAAATTGACTTATGAGTGATTGTTCAAGCTATGAGGTCTTCAGTTCGAGTTTTAAGAAATACAGCAGCGTTAAAATTTGATAGAGAGAGATTTGACGCTTTTGTAGTTCTACCCGACTTGAATGAGAATTAATTTAAATATGACATGCCTCGAAAATACCACAGTTCGAGTTTTGATCGATCTCGAACTCAGCATTTCTACCCTAACCTACGGCGGGCTCACTAGCTCCTTAAAGTTCATCACCAATTTGGTCTTGAGAGTGAAAATGTACACTTAGGATACCGCCTCCCTTTGCAAACTCTTTGCTAGCACTTGAAAATGAATAAACCTAAATTTAGTATGAGGGTCTCTTAGACGATCCTTTGTAGCATGTCCAACACCATTGACATTTACAATAGAGATGGAAATCAGGCTTATCCGCCTGGTTCAGATCAAGCTTGCTCGGGCCGAGCGGTTTGATTTGGACCAGACATGCTTGTGCTCATGCTTAAAGCCTTAAACAGGGCCGGACAAAAAACGTAAGTATATTTCGAAGCGACTATTTTTGGGCTGATCTCATTGTTCGTTAATTATGTGAATGTCACAAAAGAAAAAAAAAAACTTCAAAATTTGCCTATAAAATTTGCTCCAATTTTAATTTATCATTTAACATATTGTCAAATTTCAAACATTATATTTAAGAGTTTAGAACTCATGAACATCACATTCAAATACTAAAACATATAAGTTACAAATATCTATAAATATTTAACTTGTACAATATGTTAACTAATCACATTAAGTAACAAACTCCAACACAAATTAATTCCTCAACTATTATTTTCACTTTCATGTCACAAAATTCTTAACACTGTTCTTGATAAAAAAGTAAAAAAAAATGTTTTTACTACATGAAAGTTTGTCGGCGGCCCTTCCATTTAGACTTGGGTAAAAAATTCACATTTAATTTTTAAGTTACATTTTATCGATCTGCCCCCGCTATTTTCAAGTCGGATTAGTAATGGTTTGCGAGCCGTCGGGTCACTTGGCAACTCTATATCCATCAATATTGTCCTTATACATTGGAATATAAATGGAGAGATCTAAATGAAATTGGCATTTATTAGTGAGTATATATATAAATTGTTGAAGTACATCATGTGTGGGTAGCAAGTATGATGGATTAATTAAGAATACAACAACAATGTGTCGGTAGTGAAGGAGATTCAACCACGAAAAATACAATATGGCCTCATATTTAAATTAATTTCGTACCAACCTTAAAACATATTATTGAGTTTATGAACCTGTGTTTCACTTTCATTAACCTTATCTCATCATGGATGGTTATATATAGTTCCCCAAAACTAAATTATTATAGTTTTCTTGTACATCTATATTATTCCAAGGTTTAAATTCCATTATAATTAGAGTTGCTATTTTTATACACCTCATCTCAAAAACAAAACATAATTATGTTTTAACCAATATTAGAATCATGTCACACCAGTTTTTTTCAAAGAAAAATTATTGAAATATTCCCAGCTCCATCGTAATTAAGGTTTATCTCATTTGTTAAACAAAATGTTATAAACATATCATGTTTTCTTGTTTTCTTTTCTATATATATCGGTATAAATTAAAGTCTACCTTGATATCTGTTACTTTCTTCTATCTAAATTCTCTTGATCCCTTTCATTTCAAATATTGTTTTTTTAGTATATTATTAATAAAAAGTTTAATAACTGTTTTTGAAAAAGAAAAAAAAGTTTAATAACTGTAACATTTTTTATAAAATATGAATAAAATTAGGTGTTATATATATCATTCATAAATTATAGAACTAATTAAAAATAATTATCACAAAAAATATATTTAATTTATTATTGCATTAAAAGAAAGAAATTGAATAGTAAATGGAGTATGGCCCAGACGTTAATAAAGTGCCATATATCAAATCGAGGCCATTTTTAATTAATTTTATTTTCAACTACCCATATTTAACATAATATAATAAATTATCAAAACATGACGGGACAAACAGTTTATTTTTAAATTTAATTTGAAGTCACGGTTTGAGCATCATTGTCTGCGGTACGGAATGAGATTTTTGGTTAATAGGAAAGAGGTATCCTATTGTAAAATATTTCAATATTCTTTATCTCACAATCAATCAACACAATTAAACTTTCATCTAGAATGTGAACGTGAAGTGTATTAGATTCCGCTAACATTTCCTTCCATCACCCAATTTACGGTTTTTTTTGAAAGTATCTGCTTCAATAATCGAGACTCCACTACACCACCTCACTTATAAGAAAAAATGGAAGATACATCGCAACTACCACCAATAGTATAGAGACAAATTATAATCTAACATAGTAATTTTGAGAGGATAATCTAACATAATTACTATAAACTATTTAAAAAGAAAAGAAAAGAAAAGAAAAGAATCAATATAACGCAACCACTCACAATCATAGTTAATTTTCTTGTTCCTGTAAAAGACATTTTTCCATATATTCCATTTGCTTTTGCTATAGTAATTCTTCAAATATAATAAATTAAATAAAGTAGCTTAAAAAAATTAATTAATCAAAATTAAACATGGTATTTATAAAACATTTTTTTCCCCTAAACTGAAAGAAATAAAAAATAAAATAATTTTGTGTATTTTTAACATGCCAAACCCAAACACAATGTTTAGTGTGGTAGTGGGAAGAAGAAAAAAATCTTTACAATTAATTAAAAAAAATTAATTAGCAGGGCCCCACTCCTCTCACCTAATTTTGTACGAATAATTACAGTAATTACCTGTATGGTTTAAGCCTACAAAAGGGGTAAAACAGTACTTTCACACAAAAATCCTACTCTTATAATCCAGAGAACCCAGCACCATCCAGAGCTGCACAACCACCACAAACCCACACTCTCTCTATCTCTCTCTGCAACCAAACCAATCAAGATCCATTTTTGTTCCTTACCCAAAAATGGATCCAGTCGATGTTTGGGGCAACACACCTCTGCAGACCGTGGACCCCGAGATCCACGACCTGATCGAGAAGGAGAAGCGCCGCCAATGCCGCGGCATCGAGCTCATTGCCTCCGAGAACTTCACCTCCTTCGCCGTCATCGAGGCCCTCGGCAGCGCCCTCACCAACAAGTACTCCGAGGGCCTTCCCGGCAACCGTTACTACGGCGGCAACGAGTTCATCGACCAAATCGAGAACCTCTGCCGCTCCCGCGCCCTCCAGACCTTCCACTGCGACCCCTCCACCTGGGGCGTCAACGTCCAGCCCTACTCCGGCTCTCCGGCCAACTTCGCCGCCTACACCGCCGTCCTGAACCCCCACGACCGCATCATGGGCCTCGATCTCCCCTCCGGCGGCCACCTGACCCACGGCTACTACACCTCCGGCGGCAAGAAGATCTCCGCCACCTCCATCTACTTCGAGAGCTTGCCGTACAAGGTCGATGCCGCCACTGGCTACATTGACTACGAGAAGCTTGAGGAGAAGGCTATGGACTTCAGGCCTAGGTTGATTATCTGCGGTGGCAGTGCCTACCCGAGGGACTGGGACTATGCTAGGTTTAGGTTCATTGCCGACAAGTGCGGTGCGCTTCTGCTCTGTGACATGGCTCACATTAGTGGCCTTGTTGCTGCTCAGGTTTTTCTCTACTTTCTTTGCTAAATTATTTGCTCTGGATCTGTGATTTATTGCATTTTTGGATCTTGTGATCAGAGTTCATTTTGTGTGATTGATCCTTGTATGTTTCAGTTTAGCCTTTGAAATATATGTCTTGCGTTAATTGTCGATGTACTGAAACTTTCTGAGGCAAGTTGTATAATGTATACTGATGTAGTGATGTTGGATCTGCATTAGCTGTGACTTGATTTGCAAGTCAACTAACTTGAAACCTCTTACTCTATAGGATTGTTTATCAATGCTTATATAAATTATGTGAAATATGATTGAGATCCAATTTCAGTACTGTTTATTAGTTGTATTTTGTTGATGCACTTGGTTAATATTTGGCGGCTAGATTGTTGTGAATGTGCAGAGAGTCATGAAATTGATCTAATTTATTGGGTTTATGCTGTGCAGTCCAATCAGAATTTTTTCTTCATCTCAAGTTCCTATGAGAAGTTTGATTCAGATTTGAACTCTATAGGATTGTTTATCAATGCTTATATAAATTCGGTGAAATATGATTGAGATCCAACTTCAATACTGTTTATTAGTTCTAGTTTGTTGATGCACTTAGTTGATATTTGGCAGCTAGATTGTTGTGAATGTGTAGAGAGTCATGAAATTGATCTAATTTATTGGGTTTATGCATGCAGTCCCATCAGAATTTTTTCTTCTTCTCAAGTTCCTATGAGAAGTTTGATTCAGATTTGAATTTGATATGTGTCCAATACTACTCTGCTACTTTCTTTTTCAATGTCCTCAAAGTGATTTTTTGTCTTGGGTGTAGGAAGCTGCGAACCCCTTTGAATACTGTGACATTGTCACAACCACAACTCACAAGAGCTTGAGAGGTCCCAGGGCGGGTATGATTTTCTACCGAAAGGGACCTAAGCCACCCAAGAAGGGCCAGCCAGAGAGTGCAGTCTATGACTTTGAAGACAAGATTAACTTTTCCGTCTTCCCCTCCCTTCAAGGTGGTCCTCACAATCACCAGATTGGTGCCCTGGCCGTTGCCTTGAAGCAGGCTAATACTCCTGCATTTAAGGCTTATGCTAAACAAGTCAAAGCCAATGCCGTTGCCCTTGGAGAGTTCCTGATGAGCAAGGGGTACAAGCTTGTCACGGGAGGAACTGAGAACCACCTTGTCTTGTGGGATCTTAGGCCTCTTGGGTTGACTGGTAAAATGACTTAAAACTCTTTGGTTTAGGTGCTTGATGCAAATTGAATTGATAGAATTCTAATTCTATGGTGCTGGGATTGCAGGCAACAAGGTTGAGAAACTGTTTGACCTGGCCAACATTACTGTAAACAAAAATGCTGTGTTCGGTGACAGCAGCGCCTTGGCTCCTGGAGGAGTGCGTATTGGTAAGATTTGCTACATGAATTTGACTTAATATAGACTTTAAATTACTGTGTAAAAGAAGGTTTGTATTTTTGTTGATGTTTTAATTAGAGAACATTGCTATCCAGCTTACTATCCAATTATTTCTAGTCTTGTTAGATTCTGGAAAACAATAATTTGTCAGTTGGCTACTCACTATCCAGCCTACTTACAATTCATGATGGGTCTGTTTTGGTAGGTACTCCGGCCATGACATCAAGAGGTTTGGTCGAGAAGGACTTTGTGCAGATTGGAGAATTCCTCCACCGGGCTGTGACCATTACCTTGAACGTTCAGAAAGAGTACGGAAAACTATTAAAGGACTTCAACAAGGGTCTGGTTAACAACAAAGAAATCGAGCAGCTCAAGGTTGATGTTGAGAAGTTTTCATCCTCGTTCGACATGCCTGGCTTTAAGATGTCCAAGATGAAATACAAGAATTAGACCCAAGGATCAGATAATTACATCTGTGTCTTTAAATTGCCTCTATTCAGGAAAAGAAGAAAATAGAGTTGAAGCGTTTTAATTGTTAGCACTGTAGGTTAGTGCCTGGTTTTACTGAAGCTCTTCTAAAATGAATGAAATTTCTAAGTCGTTAAAAGTGAGGGGAAGGCTTGAACTCGATACCTCACAACGGTACCAACCACTTGGCCCATAACGCTTTGGTCCCGAACTAAATTGTGTACAATAAAATATGATAATGACCCATCGTGATGAATATATAATGTGTTGATAGGCTGAAGATTTGTGGATCAGAAAATGGTAATTTCTTAAATTTGAATCAAAATTGTGATTCCGTATTCCACTTTGATCATTGGGTGAAATAAAGCATTCCTAATACCATCTTAGCCAAGTGACCATCAAACCATGTGAATCATGAACTCCATTAGTTCCAAATTGAGTATCCAGATTCACTTGAATTTTGTAACGATTGTTCTATTTCATGTTTTATAAAAAGTATTCTTATAATAAGTTAGTTAATCTCTTAACACGTAATTATGAGAATACATGAGTAAATATACAATATTAACTAAATATTACTAGTAAAACATCCCGTGCGTTGCACGGGATAGTAAATAATTATTACAAATTTATTCAATTCAATTTTTTTTTACGTTAGTAAAATAATATAAAATTTTAAAGAGTTGAATTTTTTTAATATATTTATATAATATATTAGTTTTAGCAAAATAAAATAGAAAAATTAACTATCTACTTTTGTATTAATATTGATTTGATCAATTATCAATAAAATAATGCAACTGTCATCACTATTTATCAACACATTATTTTTTATGTTATAAAAATGGTCAACAAATAGATCTATCTAAACTCTTATGAAAGAGGAGAGGATCGAATCAAATAATTGTATGATTAAAGGATAACATAAATTGTTTGTTTGAATTGTGACTATAGTTGGTTCGTGTCTCATTTTTTTTTTATCAATGAGAATTCTAATTACAAAGAACAACTGAGGCTGCTTATATGCCAGAAAAATGTAGATGAGAGATGAGAAATAAAAAGATAGATGAATTTTAGGTTTTTGTTTTAATGTCAATACTACCTAAT
>JAYMTF010006581.1:0-10107 GCA_036897485.1 Pelargonium nanum
GTGAAGGCTTTAACTGTGAACAAACCTCGAATGAAGATTAGTCTGAGTGTGGTAAAACGGCTAAAGGTGCCAACCGCGAGTGTGCGGACCCGCTCAGTAACCTATGATATAAACCGAAAGAAAAAAGGGGAAAGGGGGAGTGTGCGGGCCCGCTCAGTAACCTCATGGTATAAACAGAAAGAAAAAAGGGAAAGGGAAAAGGGTTGCACCTGCGGTGCATGCCCCAATTCCAATTCCAAATCCAATTTCTAGTTCTGTAATTGTGTTGACCCATGTGACTGTGAGAGAGAGAAAGATAATGTTGATAACGGTGAGAGACCCTTCTTCTTGCTTGGGGTTCCACCTGAACTCCAATCCCATTCCCAGAACAACCAGACTCAGAGCCTCCACCTCCATTTGCAGAGCCACCTTCTCTCTTCCCAGGAAATCCAACACCACCAAGCCCTGGGACCTTACTTTCTCCTCTAACACTAACACCAGGTATCTATTTATCCATCTTTCTTTCTTTCTTTCTTTCACTTTCTATGCCTTTTCTCCCATATGTTGTCTCTGCGTTTCCTGTTTAGCCTAGGTTCCTCAGTTTGTTTCTTATGTTCTGAAATGAGATTCTTTTTAGCGGAAAAAATGAATTGCTTTCATTATTAAATTGCTGTTATTGCCCTTGTATTTATTATAATTGGGTAATTTTGAAGTCATACCTGCCATAACTATACTATATTTTGAAAGCAAGAATGTTAGGACTGAGAGTGATAATGGGTAATGTCATTTTTACTTCCTTCAAGGTGGACTCTTACAGTCTTACCCAACTTCATTTCAACAAACTATACGAGTGATACATCCTAAGCAACACGAAAGATACTCAAATAAAATCACAGAAACTGTGACAATGCTACTTAACATGCTTTGTAGGTTTCCGAGGCACTAGTTCAGTAGCTAGATGGGTGAAAATTCACAGCGTTAAGAAGTAAGACACTGAGCCAGTGCATCAAAACTTCCAAGACACAAATGTGACCTTTGTAACTTTTCTAGTATCTGTACAGATTTCATTACACATTGGTCTAAAGTAGAGACATCACAGTTTTTATAAGTACAGTGATCAAAGTATGGGTTGTGAGACTTATGCAGGATTAGTTCTGAATTCTAATTATCCTAGATAGTGTGCCTGTTGCAGTGAGACTCATCCAGCTTGGTAATATTGTCCATTAGAGTTTGTTTTGTATATATCATGCCTATATTTTCACAGGCTTATTTTTTATTTATATTTTCAACTATGTTTTTATTTATTTATTTCTATGTTGGTCTCCAAATAGACTCCATTAGAGTTTCTTGTCCACGTGTACTATCTGTTGTGTTGTCCAATCTGCATGTGCAGTGGAGTGTTAAAGCACCCTTATTGAAAGAATGAGAAGTTAATAATCATTTCATATATTAGTTAGGCCATTCACTCATCACTCATCAGTTTAGGCTTTTGGGTTGGAATAAGTTTAACATGGTATTAAGGCCTTAAGAAACCTCTGAATTTTTTTGGTCACCTTCATTGATGCTGAAACTTTCATTGCCCTTAATCTCTAATGTCTTTCAAGCATTTTCTTTTTATGTTACACATTTTCCTCTATTTTCTGAATATTCAACCTGCATTGCTATGTACTATTCTTATTAGAGCTAAAAAAAGGTACATATGAAAGAGCAGCAACAGTCACTAACAATGAGTGGATAAGAGGCTAGCTATATATGTGTTATCTGCTCCACGAGAATAAAAATTCAACATCATGATTACACGTGAGAGAAAGTGATGGAATGCATTGTTTTTGCATGATATGTCTTGCGATTTAATTCTCTAGTAAATCATGGAATTTAGTAGAAGAAATTATGGGACTCAGAAAATTAGTAGAGCGATTCATGTAGTTTGTATCTTGTCATGTTTATCAACTACACCCATTACAAATATGAGTTCATTGTACTCGTCACATTATGCAATTGAATACACATCCAACTTTTTGGGCATTTAGGGTGTGTATGTAGGCCTTATGGAAAAACCATGTTATCTTTTGTGTCACTCTATTAACTTGTTTTTATCTTTCTCCCCATATCGGTTGTGCTATAAATTTCAGCTTAAACCAAATTAGAACCTAAGGTAATGTAAGTTCTGCAAGGATTTTATTACTATATGTTGAATGCTCCTGATAGGGTTTCATGTTTTGAGTTCTTTGGTGATTGAAGGGCAAGTAACTCTTCACTACTGTAACTTTATCTGTATTGTAAATAAGAGGATGAGCTAAATTCACAGCTTATTCACTTCTTAATATTACTGAACAATATAAGATACTGGGTTACATTGTGTTTACATTGACATCTATTCCTCTTGTTGTTTGAATTCCATTCCAGTTATGAGAGTTCCATGTTTGATCCATTGGGTATCAATCCAGATGTATCTTCTAGCTTAAATAGTACTTGGGAAAGTCTTCAAGGATTGTTTTCTCAAACATTGGAGAGTTCCTCAGGCACAAAAAAAGAGAGAGGGTCTTCTGCTCGTGGGGTTGCAGGTTTGTTCATGGTTTATAAGTGTATTCCTTAAAGCTTCAAGTGGCAAGTTATATGGGTAGTTGATTAGGATATTTTGACCTCTGCAGCTGCAATTGAGGATAGTTCCATTGAATTTGGAGACTTCTTTAAAGGCCAGTTACCAGGGAAATTCCTCAAGCTTCTGGGATATTTGGCCCTATCTCGACTTGGAATATATATACCTCTCGGTGGGGTAAATAGGGAGGCATTTGTGGGCAATTTGGATCAAAACAGTTTATTGAGCACATTGGATTCATTTTCAGGAGGAGGCATTGGTAGACTTGGGATATGTTCCCTTGGTATCGTCCCTTTCATTAATGCACAAATTGTGTTCCAGCTTCTTGCACAAGTTTATCCTAAGTTGCAAGACCTTCAGAAAAGAGAAGGCGAAGCAGGAAGAAAGAAAATACTTCAATATACTAAATATGCTTCAGTTGGGTTTGCCATAGTACAGGTAAAGAATTTGATATTCCGCGGATAAAAGGTCTATGATGTGAATTATGATGCTTTGGGTGATAACTTTGTTTAACTGTATCAGTATTTTGGGTTGTGGTGCAAAGATATATATGCCTCATTACATATTCTAATACATTGTGCGTGAGTGAGATATTTCATTCTGTTTGTCAGTTTAGTGCTATTCATTGTTATTAAATCAGTTATGGTATGAGTTAGGGAACCATTAAAAAAAGTCTTCTCTGAAAGTAAAAAGTATTGTCACATGCCAACTAGCTATTGTCACAATGGCATTACCAAAAAATAGAAAAGAACAAAAGGGAGGTCCAAGGTTCAAATCTGTTTAATTCACCACTCCCAACTTCTTCTTTTTGTTTTTGTTTTTTTTTTATAAGCAAGCGTAAAACACTCCCAACTTCTTATCATTTGACAGAAGCGAAAAAGAACATAATTACCTACTATTAGAAAGTAAACTTGTCAAACACAGAATAATTGATATGCGTTTATATGTGAAGGATGACAGACTAAAGGACTAATGTCATAAAGGCTTGTCTGACAGTCTGAGCTGTGTAATGACGAGCATATTACATGTGCTCTCTGTGTAATAACGCAGAAAAGTGAGATCGGTAGGATAGTACATGGTGAACCTTTACGAGCTGGGTTCTTAAGGTAATATATACATATTTAGCTGCTTCTTAAAAACAGAGAAGAAGAAGAATGATACTACATCACATGGATTACGGAAACTACAAGCTACTAGATGAATGGTAGAGAAAATGGTTGCGGGTATGAGTGCATTACTTATCCCAGTGGATATAGTAGAATAGGAGCATTAGTAAGTGTAAACATTTAATTTAATGTGCAATATTTTGTATGAAAAGCGGTCATCCACATTTATAGCCATCCATGTTTGAAGCTCATGCTTCTGTTATAGTTCCTTGTAAATTCTTCTGGCTTTGTGTGATATTTTGTATAATATGCTGACAGGCTGGGCTAATCATTCTTGACAGGCAATTGGCCAAGTACTCTACCTTCGTCCCTATGTTAATGACTTCAGTACAGAATGGGCTGTTTCATCTGTTACATTGTTGACACTTGGTTCAGTACTTACAACATACATAGGAGAAAGGATCTCAGATCTAAAACTTGGGAACGGTACATCTCTTCTGATTTTCACAAGCATTATCTCCTACTTGCCAGCATCTTTTGGTCGGACAGTTGCAGAAGGTTTTCAGGATGGTAACTACATTGGACTGATCAGCATCATCATCACTTTCTTCCTGTTAGTCCTTAGTATTGTTTATGTTCAGGTAATTGCTACTTGTTTACTTCAATGAATATCGTATTAGTGGATGCAAAGAAATACATGTAATCTTGAAAAATGAAATGATTTCAGGAAGCAGAGAGAAAAATTCCAATTAATTATGCTTCAAGGTTTACCAGCAGAAGTGGAGGACTGGAGAAATCAGCTTACCTCCCTTTCAAGGTTTTATTCCAACTGCTATTGTTTTCATTCAACTATATATAATAATGAATCAAAGAGTAATCATTTTTAGATACTTTGAATTAACAAGTATACACTTTTCACCTATGAGGTATCTAACCCTCATAGCCTGTTAGAAATCAAGTATATGATCTTGGTTTCAATCCAGAATTCAGTGTCAAAGAATGAGATTGATTTCATCTTGTCCATAACCATCATATATCCTCAATCTTGTATTGTATCTTTATCTCACATCAGGTTTTACAAATCATTAAAAATTGTTGAATGTAATGGTTACCCTTAAAAATTGTATAATTTATTTCAAGGTTGAATGAATAATCATTTCTTACGAGAAACATAATTTGTATGTAGCCAAATATACTGTTAGGTGCACTTTGATCAACTAGAATTTCTATTATGAGGCGGTACTAAATTACAAAGTAACTCCTCTCTCTCTCTCTCTCTCCCCTCCTGGTTGCGTGGGGACATTAATATTCAATTTAGATTGGAGTGAAGCAAAGAAGAAAATTTGAAAAAAAAAATCTCTTATATTAAACACTGTACATTACTCTGATGTGGGGGGGCGGGAGGCATATGATATTATTAGAGCTACTAAAATCTAGCCTTGTATAAGGTCTCTGTCATCAATTTTAATGACTCTCTCAGAAACGCCATTCAATATCTCTTCCCTCATGGATGATCAAATAGATAACGAAAGTGGTTGCCTAATTACATAGTATTATGCAAGCAGCATTCCAAACTATATTAATAGTTTGTGCTGGAAATTTTTTATCACTTAATTTATCATACAAATTCTCTTTCCTCGTGGATGGTCAAGCAGATATATAATGAATATGGCTTCCTAGTTACAATGCATAATGCTAGTGCTCAATACGAGTACTGCTCTCTACCTATTGCAGCCAGCATCACTTAATACAGTCCTGAAATAGTGTGCTAAGATATCCTTAATTATCTTTTCATTCATCCAAATTTTCTAATTGACCAGGTAAATAGTTCCGGAGTAATGCCAATCATATTTTCTACGTCATCATTGGCTCTTCCTGGTACTCTAGCACGTTTCACTGGCATAGCTGCACTAAAAAATGCCGCACTTGCATTGAACCCAGGAGGTAAGATTTGTTAATCTGATAGTAGTTAAAATTCGAAGTGTAATAATTATGTGTTGTCTTTCTTAGCTTTTAGCAATATATTTATGATTTCCATTTCAAGTTGGTATCCATTGAAACTTCCTACAAATAAATCTTAATAAGCATCTATGGCATCATAAAACTGGGTTTTAGTGAACTTTCCCTTTTAATCAAATCTTTCTGATTTGTTTAGCAAACTGGGTTTATAAACAAGGACCCAAACCCATCTCGTAGTAGGATGCCAAATCACATCTATGTGGGGGCATTTCAACATGATTATTTGCCAAATTAACTTAAGAGTCTGCTGTCTGCCTACTGTAAATCGAACAAGTATGTTTCTGATGGCTGTGAGACCTCATGAGGGAGATTCTCTATTAATTTATGATGCTGAGATCTTTTCTCTGGTATGCCAGTCCCTGGTTTTTATAACAACAGTTCTGCCTTAGCTTGTCGGAGGTGGGGCATGTTATGTTGCTAGGTTTCCTTTTCTCTGCAGATACAGTCTCTCAAATAATCTGAACCTAATATATTTAAATATTTGTAGGTTCTCTATATCTTCCCACCAATGTCCTATTAATTGCCTTCTTCAACTACTACTACACTTTCCTACAATTGGACCCTGATGATGTGAGCGAGCAATTGAAACGTCAAGGTGCATCAATTCCGCTTGTCCGTCCGGGTAAAAGTACAGCTGCATATATTAAGACGGTAACTATCTTTCCTAATTCTGAAAAATTATACAGCTTCTCACCTGTGAATCTAGGCTTTTAATATTGTAGCAAAGAGCTCCTAATTTCTGCTATATTAATTTATGCATACATGACATGGTCTCTAGGATAGTTGCATACATTATTCACCTATAAGAGCATTGTAATCAACAAAAGAATTTCAAAAGGAAAATAGGTTATAATTTATCTTCAACACACTCTCATTACAAGAATGTAAAAAACACTGGATGACACTATACTTGCTGGCTAGCCAACAGACCATGCAGCTGATGACACATGCTGGCTAGTCAACGTAGCGTGCAAGTTAAGTTCTATTATTTTCTGTTTTCCTTGTTAATTGTGTTGACGTGAAATGTACTTAATTTCACGGGCATCGGTGAACCTTATCAGGTTGATAGATGGACAATTCTGACTTGAAAGTCATTTTCCAAAGCTCATACTCGAACAGTTCAAGTTGTGAAATATTTAGTAAAGGATGTATAGTTTTGCAGGGAATGTTTAAATAGATTTTGGGTGGCACTTTTGTATATGTTTGGCTTTCTCGAGTTTAGTATTTAATTTTCCTTGTGATTGGGATGTCT
The DNA here is from genome assembly GCA_036897485.1 of Pelargonium nanum. Classification (NCBI taxonomy): domain Eukaryota; kingdom Viridiplantae; phylum Streptophyta; class Magnoliopsida; order Geraniales; family Geraniaceae; genus Pelargonium; species Pelargonium nanum. The sequence goes on from JAYMTF010006581.1 coordinate 6,956, forward strand.
GAAGGTTCTTGGTCGGATATCAGTTCTTGGTTCAGTATTTCTGGCAATCCTGGCTGCTGGTCCAGCTGTGGTGGAACAGATAACACACCTTACTGCATTCCGAGGATTTGCAGGCACATCCGTTCTCATTCTTGTTGGGTGTGCAACAGATACTGCACGAAAAGTCGAAGCGGAGATTATATCACAGAAGTACAAGAACATTGAGTTTTATGACATTGATAGGTATGGTCCTTGAGAGAAAGGTAACTGAAAGCCAGAGAAGAAATATTGAGTAGGCTTCTCATGTAGATGATGGTGATGATGGTGATGGTACTTGTTTGTTAGTAATGGTATGCTGTTTGGCTATTGGAGCACAATATACAACATTTTTCTGTTTTGACATTGTGCTTGTAAGTTGTAACTATCTATGTGTGTAACCATGCAATGCATGGAACCTTTTTTTTCCCCATGTAATTCCAAGAAAAATTGTAAGCAAACAGCTTATGAGTCAATATACATCACATTCTTTTTAGTTTCCAGTAAAATAGGAGTTGAAATCAGAACTGAACATGAATCATTTCATCTATTTCTTTTATAATTTCCTAAGTATTGTGTGTTTCTTTTTCTTTCAGATGGACCTATAAAACTCAAGTATTGTTTTGCTGTACAAGTCTAGAATCTAGATTTAAGAACTAGCAAGCTCAAGACCTTACTTAACTCTAAATCCAAATCACCAAATTGAGTGCCTAAACTCACTGCTCTACTCTTTTAACATCTTTGGTGCTGATACTTTAGCAAGGCCTTCAAGCATTCTCCTCACATCTTCAGAGTCATCAAGATAGTATTGAGCCATGCTTGGTTTTTGACCTACAGTGCAGGCAAACACTTTCGGCTTTGCCGGGAAGCTCAGATTGGATACCGAACTCTCAATGCTCTCAAACATATCTTCATCTGAACGATCATCCCCTATGCACAGTATGAAGTCCGGCGACTTCCCCTCACTTCTCATCCTTGAGATAAGGTTTTCCACAACCATCCCTTTGCTCACTCCCTGAAAAAAAGTCACCAACAACTATTTATAATCTTATGAAATGGATTTTTAACCAAAACTTTCCCAATTTATACTATTACAAATCACAACCCAACTTCCCAAACTACCTATAAGATCATATTGTTAGTGAATCCAAAATGTTAATGCATACCTGTGGCTTCACTTCAACAATGTGCTGGCCTCTTCTGACAACTACAGGCTCATTAGCAAGAACACTCTCCAGATGATCAAGAAGTTCCTTAGCCTGGCACGAGCCGAAATCCGGGTCAGCATCTAGATGGTGCCACACCAGTGCACTCTCCTTCTTCTCTATGAACGAGCCATCAGTTGTCTCAGTATACACCTGCATAACAGGTTCAGCAATCTTCATCCAATCCAAATCCAAATCCATTACATGTGTAGATTTCTCCCATGAAGAATCTGTTGTCCACCTATAACATGAGTGCTTCAAGTCAGTTACCAAAGTTTCAACCAAAAAAACCTCATTAAACAATGGACTTGGGACAATTAATTATCACCTAGTGTAGTAACCATGCTCAGCTGCAATGCCCAATTTCTTGCAAGGAGACAGCCACTTGCTCAAACAATCCTTCCCTCTACCGCTCACGATGAATACAATGTTTTTCGGGTCACTAGACAGCCTATCCAAGATGGACATAACTTGACTGCTCGGAGTCTTGTCCATGGAACCTTGTGGCATCACGGTTCCATCGTAGTCCAAAAGAATCAATCTACTCTTCACTTCCCTATAGTCATGCACAATGTGATCCAACAACAGCTTCCTGAAATCAGCCCCCAATGCCACAATCCTGAATCCTAAACCCAAACCAACGTTCCAACACCGCCAATTGTAATGCTCCTTGCAAGCCCTCTCGAGATCCTGATGGAAACTCCGGGCCCAATATCGAACATCATGAGTACTAATGTACTTGTAATGCTTCTCGTGGCGCAGCCTCTTCTCCTCCCCGTTCATGGTAATGGCGGAGAGCATAGCATTGCAAACATCATCCACGTTCCACGGATTGACCCGGATGGCCCCGCTGAGAGATGGCGAGCAGCCAATGAATTCAGACACAATGATCACACTCTCCCTCCGCCCGGATTCTTCAATCCCCAGTGCCCGGTCAAGAACAGGGTTGCTCTGTCGCGACACGGTGTACTTGTAAGGCACCAAATTCATCCCATCCCTCACTGCATTCACCACACAACAATCCGAAATGGCATAGTATGCAACCTTTTCTTGCGTGGTCACCGGGCCATAGATGCACACAATGGGCTTATATCCCATCTTTTCTTTCCCGAACCTTCTGTTGATATCTTCTGCAATCATATTAGTCTCACTGATCACATCCTGCACGTCCTTCCCGGGACTCCTCGCCGGATTCGTGATTTGCACAAAAACCAGCTTCTCGCGCCACTCTGGGCGTTTCTCCAAGAGGTCTCCGATGGCCAGAAACTTCAAACCAATCCCCTTGAACACATCCATGTCGTCCACACCCACCATCACTGTCTTCCCCTTGTATTTATTCTTCAATTCCTTCACCAATTGAGCCGTCGATGGCATTGACAGAACCGAATCAAGCTGACCCATATGGACACCATTTGGCTGAATCTTGATACTCACTGTTCTTCCATAGTACTCGAGCCCAATATAGCCCCTTTTCGATTTGTAATCAAGACCCAGCATTCGGCTACAGCAGGACAAGAAATGCCTAGCGTAATCAAAAGTGTGGAACCCGATGAGATCGCAATTGAGCAAGGCTCGAAGAATGTCTTCTCCCACCGGCAGGGTCCGGTAAATCTCCGACGACGGGAACGGACTGTGCAGGAAAAACCCGAGCTTGATGCGATTATAGCGCTTTCTGAGAAAAGTAGGCATGGCCATGAGATGGTAATCGTGAATCCAAACGTAATCGACGGCTGGGTCGATTTCTTGAACCACTTTCTGGACGAAGGCGTTGTTGGCCAGCAGATACGCCGCCCAGTGGTCGCGACTGAAGCGCACGCCGTGGGTCATTGGGAGCATGGAGTGAATCAGAGGCCACAGGTAGTGTTTACAGAAGCCATGGTAGAATTTTTGTTTCGTCTCGGCGGAGAGGAAGACCGGCAAGCAAGTTAATTC
>JAYMTF010006582.1:0-10106 GCA_036897485.1 Pelargonium nanum
GGTATTTTAAAACCGAAGCTACTTTTGAGTCTTTAAGCTAGCAGAACAAAAAGGGCATGCAAACCATTTAGAAAAAACTCTTGTACGAATGAGGGTCTTAAGTATAGATTACAAATCTACTACAAAAAGACGAGAGCCCACAGCGAATATAGGAGCTTGCTCAATAAAATAGCTAGAATACTTGATCAAGGATAGTTAAAAAGGGTATATCTTGAAAAGCCCCGGAAGCATGGAAAGTAGCTAGGAACACAAATTTTAAGTAGCTCACTTTAGAGAAATAGCTCTAGCCTTATTTCCGAAATGCAATAATTCTTACACTTTTTAAACATCAGTTTAGAAAAAAGTTCTACTCAAGTTAGAATAAAGTACAGTGGACTATTCCCTAATATCGCGCGGTACTACCCAGAGTTAAAACTAACGTCTTACAAATCAAAAAAACATACTAGTATTGTAAACCTTGCTTTGTAGATAGCTTAGTAAATTTTACTAGACAGAGTTCTTGTTTTTATTATACGTCTAGTTTTCCCTTTGTTTTGTTCTATATTTCAATTAGGGATTTCGGGAAAGCTTGCATGTATATAAAAACTTATAATTTATTATCTATTTGCTACGCCGGGATGACTAATTCTCTATAAGATTCCCGTCCCTTTTGTGAAATAATATTATCAATTTACAACGCATTTACTCCTAGATGTATAATCTATATATAAATCGGAGTTACTTATGTTTATCGATGGATTTGGGATATTAATAAAAGAGACTTTTCTTCTGTTATGACAAGGATATCAAGGATTTTTAGTAATAGAGCCGAAGTTACTTTAAACAAGCTCTCTTCACCTTTTAATACCACATTTCAGTATAAATCATTAATTAGAAAATCGAGGTATCTAACACATAGTATCTTTTCTAGGGCTATTCTCGCATAGTAGCTGCCTTATAAAGACAGGTTCTGAAAAGGAAAATAAAGTTTTCTACTGAATCTCCCCTTTCTGACTAGAATTTACTTACGCTTACTCAACAAGGAATCCTTAGAAAATACTCTAAAATTTTTCTCATAACGGCACTTAAAAACCTTTTCTTTTAGATGTATCCGGCACAGATTTATGCACTGTTTTAGTAAGAATTTTGTCTGATTCTTGTGTGGACTCGATTAAAAAAATACTTTGAGCTTAACCTGCGGGTAACTACTTCAAAATCCTGTGTAGATCAATAGATTATAAAGAGACTCTCTGGTTTCATTAAATGTAAGTTTGAACCAATAAAGAAACTGGTGCATTTTGGATTCAGACTTTGTTCTATAGGAGAAGATTAGAAAACCATTCCTTCAAAGTGCTATTACTCTACCTGGAAATGAAGGTAATACACGGATTCCGTAAATTGCCTACACTCTTCTAATAACACACAAGAAAAGGAGAGATCCAGTATAACTGACTTGATGGCAAGTAACCTAGATCGCGGATAATAGAAGTTTAGGCAAGAGTAATTCATAAGTATTCTCCCTTTTTAAATTTAAAGGTCGATGGCTATTGTAAGTATTAGAGTACTAAATAAAGGGCGGCTAATATACTTTGTCTAGTGTCCGTATATAGATAGTATGCGAAAGAGCTCTCTTCCTAATACAAATAAGAATTGGCTAGGTTCTTACTTTCCTCGGAAGTGCTACTTCTCAAAGAGCAAAGCTTTATCTTACAATATTTTAGAAGGGCGAGACTTTATGATCAAGAAGATCAAAATTAAGGATCTAAAACTTCCGCAGGACTTGAACCTTTTTTATCCGGGTGCATTCACCCTGCGTTTTAATAAAAAATTCCTAGAGTCTTAACAGGGGAGGATAGCTAATTGACTTTATTTTGTTATTTCAGTAAGGGGCTTGAGAGAAGAGATATAAAGGTCCTTAATTTCATAACTAGGGATAACATTTTTCTATTAAGTAAATACTAATTTATAAATAGAATGCTTTTTGAACCTACGACCGTCTCTCAAGTATACTAAAATTTACCAAGCATAAACTCGATTAAATTAGTAAGCTAATAGACGCCTTCTAATACTTCTAACATATGATTTCACGTCCTAATTTCTGGGATTTATTTCAAGAGCAACAAGTAGAATATATTTCTATCTAAGTAATTCCGATTTACCTTTTCGACGCTACACCCAGCAACCTTTCTATATATAATTGCAATTCCAAAACTTAGGTTATACTAAAAGAATTAACTTCACTATCCTTATATGGTATCCTACAAGTACTACAAGTACAAGAGATTCTTATTCTTAAGTGTACTACCTAGAATCTCCCGACCTAACATTTATATTCAGTTAACCGAACTTTCTGAGATTGTATTTTAGTAAATAACTAAGCATGAGCGAGTATCCTATAGGAGACCCTGAAAAAAGGACTTGTCAATTTAGTCTTAATCCTGGTATGTTATTCGAGTTTCTAAAGTTTGGATATTTAGACTCCTTTTGTATTTTTAAGACGACGGCTTATGGGGTGGAGTAGCTCGACTATGTGTTGTATTTTTTGAAATCGTTAGTGGGTAAACTACCATACATGTAGTATAACTTAATAAACGCTGTAATAGCGACAAATTGAGTAAGCAACAGATAATACACTCGGGTCTCCTTTCATTTGTCTATCAAACCTTATTTACTAGGATCTCAATTGAGTAATAAGGAAAGTAACCCTATATATTCACTTATATTCTTATCCTATAATTTTTTAAGTACCTATTCCGACTCTTGTTAATCGAGACGTAATATATAGAAATGCCCCGATTCCTTATCTATATGGATCAAAAATCTAATATAAGGTAAGTAGGTAAAAAAAGTAGGAGATTTCAATTGTTACGACTCTAAGACTTTCTTTTTACAGGCGGTAGAGCACACCTTGAGCATAAGGAATGCCATTGGTTCAATATAACAAAAGTTAAGTGTCCCGCGCCTATTCCATTTAGAAATTTTGAAAAGGCGGAGTCTTTCATTCTAAATCCAGGTAATACTAAATATAGGAGTTATTAATCCTATTGCCCTGACTCTAAATGAGTAATGAGATAACCTCTTCTTGAGTTTCCGCAATTATCATGTTCAAACAAAGCTTACTCTTAAGGATGCCGCAACCCTGTAATAAGCGAAATTCTTAGAATTTTTTCGGAGAAAGCAAAGTATCCACAATGTTATTACAAGCGTTTAAAACCATACAACACCAAAATTTAGGAGCATTTTATATATTTATATTTTAATTTCTTTTAATTTCTGAAATGATAGACTTTTCTCACGAGAAACTAGTGGGTTGGGTAGAGGCCATGTATTGTTTCACCCTACTCTAATTACGTTACTGTTCCTCATATTTTATTTTAAATCTCTATAACAAACATCAAAACAATTATAAGGATAGATAAAGAGGAGGTAGAAGATTACAACTATAAAGGGCCCATAAGAAAGCTATGACTAGTGCTCTATATTGATTAGAAGGGCACTCAGAATATAATCAAAAAAGGGTTTAGAGGGTTTAGAAAGTATAATCCCGGTAAAGAATTCTTAATATTATAAGGTCAATTCTGGGTCTAATAGAATTTCTCCCTTAATATTTAGAAAAAAGATTAGGATACATGACCCAAAGCATACAGCAAAAAACATAAAAACAAAGTAGGATACATAAACTAAACGAGAGGTCGCTTTATGTAAAAATTTTTGTGATAATTAAGGGAAATTCTATCATTGCTTTTTTGGGCTTAGTTAGACGACTTTCATACACTCGTTTTTAGGAAAATCACATATGACAGCTTAGAGTAAAGTGAACTTTATAGAATACTTATTGTAAGTAAGATTCCCTTTAGATTTATACAATCTACTCAGTAAAGCTAGTAAGAGAAAATAAATAGACTCTTTTTAAAGAAAGCGGCGGAACAAAAGATTAGTAATTACTAGAGAATTTCCATTAAGGAACTTTACCTCAAAAATCTTAACGTGATAAGATAATGAGTATCCCATGAGTCCTTTATATATAAAGTAAACTGGACGGCTTGTACTAGATTCAGGTATGCCTCTTTTCTATTTCAAAAATCTTCTTTTATAAATTATACTACCACTTTCTTAGAGTAAAAGTATAATATGCACCTCACTCCTTACGGGAAATTAAAGGCCATTATATCCATGATGACGAAAAGCAGATCGAAGCTGAACGATTAAGATGGATGACTTGTCTTTGCTTAGAGTTGCTATGGATCCCGTAGAATTTTATTTAAAATTTAGGTAAAGGTTCCTAACTAATAGTTAGTTTAGAAAGTCAACTCTAAAAATCCTGAGTTTTTAACAGCCGCAAGGATTCATGGAATTCTTAAAGTATTGTAAGGTATAATTTTACTAGAAACAATTCAGACTCTCATTATATAGCCAAAGCCTCTTCTAATAGTTTAGATATCAACTCACCGATCCTTAATTCGCTGAATACTAAATTATTAGTATACCGACTGCTTCTATTCTTGGTGTATTGTACTTACCGCAGCCCCATTATTATTCCACTATATCTACAGTATCCCGGTGGCACCATAAATTTCAAAGTAAATTGCATCAATTTCTAGGATATAGTATAACTGCACGATTAGACAATAGGTTTCTTCTTGTTTGGTGGCTCCTAGCTAAGTGAGAAACAACATCGAATATAAAGCTTTTTTGATAAACTGCAGGCTTTCTTTTATAAGTAGAAGAAGAAGGGGTTGCTTTTGTAATTTTAATTATATTAGGATTTGTAGTTAAATCGATTGTAAGGGTTCCCTATAATCTTGAATAATCAGGAAGCTCTACTTGATTCCAGTTTCTGAAAAGGCATGCTTATTAAAATTGTTGGGTTCTCCTGCAGTTTCTATGCTAACCAACATGCGGAAGTCTAACTTGCTTCCCTGTAAGTTGGTATCCAATAACATTTATGCTAGGTGTCTCTACTAAGGTTTAGTCTTAAGTGTACTTATATCATTTTTAAGGCGTTAAATAAGCGGTTTGGCCCACAAGAAAAAAGGCATGAAGCTCTTTTCAGATGTTAATACTAGTTGTTATTCAGATAATTACCGGAATCTTTATAGTAGTAATCACGCGCCTAAAGTAGGATATAATAAAGAGAGGATTGCTAGTTTTGGTACCATTAGTCGACAAAAAAGAGAGATTTTACTAATTAGAGGGCTGAAAAAGAATTTTCAGATTCTATCAAGGTGACAGGATTCGAACCTATGGCCTTTTGTACCCAAAACAGATGCGCTGACCAGACTGCGCTACACCTCGAGAGTCTATTTATTCAGCTTATTTGAACTGGAACTTCCTTTTTTAGTTACGATTGGATCATACAAAAAAGAATCTATGTTATTTCTAGTTAGTCTTTTTAACTCGCCAAGTTATATAAGTGTATAATTTTAAGTATCTACCGTTCGTGTTAATGTCTGATTTGGCGCCAAGCCAAGGCGTGTGTGCGGTGTGAAAGATAAGCTACTTTAAAGACTAGCTAGATATAAATCTGATGATTGTATACACTGAAGTAATATAAAGGAGTTACTTTATTCGATTAGACTACTCTTCTCAATATAAAATTGAAGGCATTAGCATTATTTGGCTTCTCAAATTTAATCTAAAGTAAAGCACTTTGTTCCAAGTGAGAATCTTTTTCTACTACTAATTCGGTAACAAACTTTTACGCGCACTTCCTAATGAGCACGAACTTAACGAAAATCCAACAAACAAAAATCTTAATTAATAAACTTAATAACGACCACCCATCTTGTACAGTAATTTAATAATACCAGAGTGAGCCCTCTTAAATAAGCTAAGTCTAGTCAGAAGTAAAAGGAGTTCTAATTAAAAGAAAACGATGTAATTTAGGGGAAGGGATTGCCTAAATACTCTGGAAAAAGTACCAAAAGGGGTCCGCTCTGCTATAGTTAAATTTATGTGTGTAGACTCTTTAAGTTTCATCTTGAAATGGGTTTTCATACTTCTAGTTAAAAAAGAAAGAGGTAGGGGTCGGGATTTTAGAAGAAGATTATGCCTTTTCGGCAGATACGGGCACTTTGTTAACAATTATAAAGAAAAAGGGATACATTCTTGCTTTAATAAATTTTGTCTTGTGATACTCAGTAAAGGGGGCGTCTAAATGCACTGATACGAGAGCTCTATCTCTATAAATAAGTATTAACTCTTCGGAGATTTGGCTATTAAAAACTCTCTTAAACGAAACACCTTAAATTCTTTATTATAAACAAGTAAATACTGGGAATCCAGAAATAGTGTGTATAAAAATAGAGCTTTACTGAGGATACGGGGCCCTTTAAAATAAAAAGCGGGGAGAGTTCCCGTAATAAAGGGAGTCCATGTGTTGTAGAGTAAATAAGAGTTGTCTACATTATTCGTTTAAAGGGAAATCTGAAATATTCCCTGTTCCTATAATAAAACGTTTTTCTTTTCTGAGGAATTCGTCACCGGCGGGCTCTCATCTAAAAAACTAAAGGACATTAAGATTGATAATTCCGAGAAGAATTCTTGTCCTTCAGCGCTGAAGGAACTTGCCATTACCAGTAGTAACCCTTAAATAAAGTAGCCCGAATTGTAAGCCAAATATATCCTAACTATTACTTAGGATTTTTTTCTTAGGTTTGGACGGAGAAAGCCGAGTGGTATAATATGCTACCGAGATGTCACTAACTCCTGTAATATAAAAGGAGTGAAAGTCTATACATGTGTCTAATGGGTTTAACTTCTACTAACCAGAGCGCCTTTTTCTGTATTCTTTACTAGTGTAAGCAACGCGGAATCCTTAACTTGACAGTTAAAATTGCTCGTTATCAGCCGGCTTTATTAACTGCACAGTCCGCTTCTCTTTTAAACAAGATATCATAGGCAGGGTACTTTGGACCTATAGTATAAGAATTCCAAAAGGGGTAAATACAAAAAGGTATAAAGGTTTCCTTTTTCTAACAGGAGACAAATACTTTTCAGTAAACTTGTAACTTTGTAATAATTCGGACTTCTGACACCCGTAAAATACTATGTACTTTGAACATCAAAAGAAAAAATTCCTTCTTAGTTATTGCTAAGAGAATTCTTTGACTACTATTTCCGATTATAAAATAAGATAGAGAACTTACAAAACTCAAAAGGGTGTTTAAAGTGTCTTGACATTTTTGTTATACATTAACTGTTAATAGGTTTCAGATAGGGCTGTACTTTTTGGGGAATACCTCTCCACTTGTTTAGCTTATAGAAAATTTTAAGTTATTTTACAAATTGCGGTATTTGATTGTCATCTTTGAACACTTAGCCCTTTTTTTTCTCCTAAAAACTTTAGCAGCCTAGGCTTATTTCTTAGCAAATTTCAACATTTATAAAACGGATGTAAAGTAAACTTTTACCAATATACCTCTTATTAGAATAAAACAAATTTAATATACTAATTCAAATTTACCTAATATTTGTTAGTAGTCTTGTTAGACATAATATTAAAGTAGGTATAAATAACAGTAAGTAGTTTCCTAAAGACAAAAGAGTAATTATTTGCTACCCGAAGCCTTCATAAGAGTACTAGAGTATATTTGGGCTTAAAAAAGCGCTATCCTTAATTCTATTACTTGATCGGCATCATATTCATATGAGGAACTTAAGCTCATCTACCCTATCCCAGTACTGTACCGATAAGTGAACCTCTGTTTAGAAATTAACTAACTGTAAAAACAATTTATGCGACTCAATTATAAGCCCAACTAAAGAAACTTACTTATTCTAAGAACCCAACTATCTGGAACATGCTACGATACAGGGCAAAGCTGAATAAATAAAAGTGTAATGACTACCCGTTAGTTAAGGAACTGAACTGAAGGAATATAGTGGTATAAATTTTTTGCCTGAATAAGAAGTAACAAATATATAAACTCTTATTTACAATTTCTTTAGGACTCATGAGTGGGTTAACCTCGCAGTAATAACAAATGAAACCTGTCTTATCCCTCTTGACTAAACCATTTCATTTTATATAGACATACATGGAAGTAAAATAAACCTATAACAAAGATAGGAGTAATTTTACTTCTATTAGTATTAGGCTTTAATCCCTAGTTTACAGCTGCTAGCAGTTAGACTACTTCCCTGAAGATAAAACTCTTCATAAAATAATACAAGAACCCTGATAATTAATGTGATAATAAAGAGCAATTCTTTTTTGTAAGAAAAGAACACAGGGCTTCAGAAAACGAATAAATCAAGACTCCCTAATTTGTTAATGACACTCCATACCATTACAATGCCCTATAGTACAGCTACTCTAAAAACCAAAAATGATGACAGTTTAGGGGAATCCACTTAAATAAGGTAAGCTAGACAGTCAGTTCTTTTAGTATGTGTTTTCCTAGTGTGCTTTGTCCTTCTCGAATTCTTTTTCCATGCATATTTATATTGTTTGCCGTAAGATACTCTGTAGAAAACGCATAAGTTAATGTCTTGGAAATAAGCTATGAATTTTTTTATATAAGATATATAGATATCAGGGCGCTCCACCAGTGATTCACTTATATGATTAAAGTTGCCTGCAATATCAAAGAATAACTAACCCGCTTGGGTTTTAGGTGTTGAACCAACGTATTTGGTTGTTGAGTTTATTTACTCGGAGCTTCCTACCAACATTAGGATTATTAAGACAATAAAATGGAGATTCAAAAATTAGATTTCGACGAGTGGTAACCCTTTGGTTCGTGTGATTGGCATGCAAAGGTTCGAATCCCTTTACTACAGATTTACTTCAGAATCATATTGTTGGATAATTTTATGATTTTACTTATGGTTGGACCCCCCTTTATAAGTAGAATAGATATCGTTGTGAGTGATCGTATTAGACTTTCTTTTTCTTTACCAAACCGAAAATCAGATTTTTGGTGATGTTAGGTGCCCTCTCTTGTTGTTATTGCTAAAGTAGAGCTTCCCTATTTCTTAAATGTGTTTAGTATTTAAAAAGAGAAACTTAGGAAGCTAAAGGCCCTTTTGGATAAAGCTGTTTAGTGGCTTGGAGTAAGCCTTTTTTCTCTAGTTATTAGATTTAGACTCCTCGATTTTTATAGGTTTACCTCGCCGGAATCCCCCAGAGAGAATAGCTACTTTATCTCTTTATGTGTCTATTACGTATATAACCTATTTTTATAGTTTTTTTCAACCTACCATATCCTGCCACACTACTTTTTTAAAATTCCTTACTCTTCATTTCGAAACTATGATATGAACCTTTATTTCAAGGATCAGTACATACGAGGAGTTATTAGATTAAGATATATTTAAGGAACTTTACGTGATTAAGGTTCTAAAAACCTGTTAGTCGAGCCCTACTTTCTGGTCGCTATACTATGAATCTAGAATTCAAAAGATATGGGGCATCCTTAATTAATAGGATATATTTACCACCTTAGAATCACTTAAATAGAAAGGATATAGTTTTATCTAATAGAGAACTTATAGATAGGCTCAGATAGCTCAGTTGGCAGAGCATTGGAAGATTCACCCGATGGCCAAGGGTTCGAGTCGAACTATACCTTTAATAGATGCATATGCTATAGAAGAATTTCCTGTGATCCAAATTGGACAGCTTTATACAAGGGGCTCTACGACTTGAACCTTTACATGTCGGAATAAAGAGAGCAACGCTTTAACCATCAAACATAGAATGCTGGAGTGTTTAGTCAAAATCGAATGTGGGAGTGCTTGTGTTATAAAACTAAGTAAATAGGTTTTTTTCAGAGTGAAAATATACAAGTAGAGAGTCAATCAGAATAGGAAGGAAATCATTAGGAGTCTAACTTGTAGAACTCGTATTGGCCAGAAGCATACCCTATAAAACAAATTTGAATAGAACACCCAATTTCTAGGTCCCCTTATGATGATTAATAAGATTATACTATCCCGCATCTCTTACGCATATCTTAAAGGTTCCTATTTGAAATTTTGTATATAAAAGAATTTCCCTGAGGGTACCTATCCGTTTGTGTGAGAAGGGTGTAAGGAGTGTCTCTGTTCTGTATTGTGGTAGACCTTGGAATATAGAAAATGAATACCTAATGTTTGTTATATTGTTATAATTCTATAAGGAA
>JAYMTF010006583.1:0-10104 GCA_036897485.1 Pelargonium nanum
GTTTAGACGAAGAACTAGAGAAGGCGGCTAGGGTTTCCAGAAGAGAGAATTTTAGGGTTTTACAATTCATTAACATAGTTACTTTCAAATAATTAACCAAACAAACTAAGACCAAACAAAACAATAATTTTTAATGTCGTGTCAGGTTAATATAAACGTTATGGATTATTTTTTATGAAGAGATCTCTTGTTATTATTTGATTTCCCATTTCAAACATACAACCAAATTGCTACCCATTTCAAAAACATCAAATTTTATCCCTAATTACATATATCAATGTTTCTAGTTAAATTACAATACATTTGTAGCCTATTTGGTGACATCCTAGGAGTTCTATTTAGGTGGCAAAGAATAGTAGGAGAGGTGCATTAAATGACAATTTTGTAGTATTGTGTTTGGTTTATATTAGATTCTAGAGACTCATCTATCTAATATATATATTATATTTATCAAAAAAAATCTATCTAATATTTTTGGCTTAAAAAAATTACCCAAATTTGATGCTTTTACCATTTATCTTTGCTTTGATAAATGACAAAATTTCAAAACAGAAACACAAGCAATGACCAAATTTCTTTATAGATCATCATACATAAATTATTAAGCAATCATTAATAATCTTAAAAAAACAATAATAAAGAAACCAGATTCTTGTTATTCAGTAATCAAATTTTAAAACTGACTAAACATAGAGTTGACAACAAAATAAAAAATTATAAAACTATCCAAACTATATCAATTAGTTGGATTATGCATTTTTAAAGCGAACATAAAATTAACAAATTCGAACATGTTCTCGACAAGAAACCCAAATTGCTGCCTCTGGCGCACGCAAATTCAAGTCGAAATCGCCACTATACTCTCAACAAGAGTAGAAGAATTCGGTCTGCATTTTTTGCAAGTTCTAGTTGCATGAAATGAACTTGCCCGATTTATGGCAAACAAATCCGTACATTTTACATGTAAAACTTGACCTACATCTCAGAGCCTAAAAAACTCAATACATACATACATTTTGGGTCGGATTAAGTTTAGACTTTTCGATCCGAACAAAAACTCAAATTGTCATAGTTTGAACAAAGAATAAGTTATTATAAATTTTATTTGGTGAACAAATTATGATTCATATTCCACCAAAACTAGCATAATTTCAAAAAAAATATAAAAATAATAAGAATTATTATCATTATTAATCTTTGGGTGTCACTAACCACCCACCAACATCACCACAATAATTTATTAAATTAAAAACCATAAAGAACAGTTAACATTACATTAACCTAAAAAAAAATACATATAATAATTATCATTATTTTATTTTTATAATTGTCAACAAAGTACAGCAACACAAAAATGAGTGTTGTTGAATGTGTCGATGAAACGGACGGCCCAGATGCAAAGATGGACCAATAATTGAGCGATAATGGGACACGTGTCGTCCCGATGGAGCAAGACAGCGACGGCTATTTTAAGGTGACGTCATCGGAAGACAAAAGGTAAGGCGTGGAAGGGGCGGCGCTATACGACGTCGCTTTCGGTACCGTGAAACATACCGGTATTACCGGTGAAAAATAACTGACTCAGCTGGGTCTACACGTGTCGACATCGTAGAGTTCCACAAAGTACAAATGACTTGTCTGAGTCATCGCTTTAGTTGAAGTCCTAGTTTTTGTTTGAACCAACGTTATCGTCAGGTAAAAGACCCAATTTGGTCCCCGAACTTTGGTGTTTTGACCCGATTTAGCCCCTGAAATTTCAATTGATCCGAAATGGTCTCTGAACTTTCACATATTAACCCAATTTGGTCATTGCCCTTAAAGGTTATATAAAAAATTCAAGAACTAAATTGGGTCAATATTTAAAAGTTTAGGGACTATTTTGGGTCAATTAAAAGTTCAGGGACTAAATTGGGTCAAAACATGAAAGTTTAGGGACCAAATTTGGTTAAAAAAAATTTAAAGACCAAATTGTGCCAAAACATCAAAGTTCGGGGACCAAATTGGGTCTTTTACCTTATCTTCACATTTCTTAGCCTCTTTTGTATCAAAATACGCGGTCTTCTGGTACACGCGTCCGTATTGATTTCTAATTCTCGAGATAATAATAGTCAGGTTTCGAGTCGAATTTACTTTATATTTGTATTGGAGTTAACAAAAATAACTTGAATGTGACTTATAAGAAAAGAATGTCGGGTTTTAGTAGTATTATTTTCACAATGATCACGCTCTCATAAAATTTTAGTGACATTTTGAACCACGTGCCTATAAATTTTCCATGCAACAAACTTTGCCTAGACATGCAATATTTGTAATTTAAAAGTGAATTTAGGTCAAGAAAATTAAGGAGCTAATAGCTAAGCAACCAAAATTGTGAAATTGTATTTAAAAATACATGTAGCTAGGCTCTAGGTACCAAACATATCAACAAACCTAATTTGAGTGTGACAATGATCTCTAATATTTTGCATGCATGACTTTTATTTTAATAACGAGTTTAGTAATTATAATATTTATTGAGTTGTATCGTTTTAAGAGTGCGCTTAAGGCATTTTTTTTATTAGTAGGCGGAATATTTTTGGACTCATATGTTAATGTTTCATAGATTGAGATAAAACTTGTTCGCTTCAAACGATACCATTAAGTAGATAAATGTCTAAATTATGTATTCACATTTCAAAATCGTTTGAAAGACATTATAGTCATTTTCAGAGTTACGCTATATTTTATCAACTAAAATAAAACAACAAACCATATTGTAGAGAGAAGATCCAAAAATTACTCATAAACATGTACTTAAATTACTATTTATTAATTTATACAATACATATTAACAACAAACTACAAAGTTTACAACCCAATATATACATTTATAACCCCTTATAATTTACTATCACAAAACTATTCACTTCACTCTATTTCTATCCCAATATTTTTCTTTTTCCACATTTCACATTCACTTTATTTTTTTTATTTCTCTCTATACAATATATATATTTTTCAGTTTCCAATATCGGCCTTCCAAGGTCAAGGCTCGGATATGGCAAAACTTTGGTAACATGTGCTACATTGAGGGACATTATAGTAATTTGAGCCATATATGTTTTTTTTTTTCTTCTTAGTATTGTATCATTAGTCCTCCCATTGGAGACCTATGAGGCACTCCCTTTCTTCTCTTGCCGGTCCGGTAGTTCATGGCGGTCGGAGGTGGTGTCGACGGTGAAAAGCTTTGTATCTTGGCCTTCGAATACCCGTATCCACCACTTCCATTCTCGACATCTGAACTTTCGGTATCGACGAACATTTTCCTCTTACGGAAGTTCTTAGATGTTCCAACAATCTGAAATACAAAATAAATTATGAATTAAGTACAAAATGAGCAAAATGCAAAACAAAATTTATTGCATTTTACTCTTTTTAGAGTATGCATAACTAGTCAATTTACAAAACTAAATTATGGGTTTTTTTGGGTTAAAGTTCATAGGAACTTGTATTTAATAATAATAGTACTTTAATGTTACTTATTTTTCTTTTTAAAAATCTAATTTTTGTGTGCACCAAAGTGAGTGAACAAATTAAAAAATACAAAACCCAAATTTCAATGCTCCACATTTTGCTCATTTTGTGTAGTGTAAGAGTTGTAGATGACTTCAATTATTGCTAAATTTGAAAGAAAGTGTGGTGAAAAAGAAGAACTTCAAGAATCTAAGAAATGCTTTGCAAATAAAAGCATAGCAATAACAATAAAAGATTGGATAAATACAAAATTAGCAAATGCAAAACAAAACATCTTGCATTTTACCCTTATTAGGGTAAGCATAACTAAACCAATTTACAAAAACAAAATTATGGGCTTTTTTGGGATATTTAAATCATTGCCAAATATGAAAGAAAGTAGGGTAAGAGAAGAAGAAGTTCAAGATTCTAAGAAGTAAGAACCCATATTGAGAAATGCATAGAAAATAAAAAAACATAGCAATAAAATATATATTTTTGGATCAAATACAAAACAAAACTTATTTCATTTACCATTATTGTCACATACATAACAAATCAATTTACAAAAACAAAATTATGTTTTTTTTGGGAATATTTAGATGATTGCCAAATATGAAAGACAGTTGTAAAGAAGGTGAGCTTCAAGAATCAAGAACCCACATAGAGAAAAGTATTATACTTTGAAGTAATAATAATAATAATTAGATCAAATGCAAAACAAAACTTATTGCATTTTGCCATTATTATCACATGCATAACTAACCAATTTACAAAACAAAATTATGGAATTTTTTCCAAATATGAAAGAAATATGGATAAGATAACAAGATATTAAGGAATCAAGAACCCATTTTGAGAAATGCAAATACAAACATAGTAACAAAAAAATAATATATCGTCTCTACCTGTCTCTTAAAGACGGTGACTCAAGCAAGACACAAATGAATTGAAATTGACACTTCACGCCCAAAAATTTACTTGACGCAACGTATTCTCGTTGATTTGACTGAGTCTTGACGGTTTGAAATGACTTGCTTAAATAATTTTGTCCTTAATAATAACAATAAAAAGAATTGTACCTTGCAACCAAGAGAGCAAAAGTTGAAGGAATCAAGAAGGCTTCTATCACAAACTTGGCAAGTATTGGTGACACCCTTGCCTGGCCTTGGCTGTGGCCTCTCATTCAAGAACACAATCTTGGCACTATTGATGATGTAGGTTTGTACTCCTGTGATGTCCAAAAATTTCTGAATCTCAGAAACCCTTATCACATCATGGTACGACGATCTTCTTATCTTCAAAACAAACCCCAAAACCCGTCACACAATTTAGCGAAAAACACAATCGAAACGACTCTTAAAATGTAAGAACTCAGACCGAAAATTATGCTATATTCAATAGTCACAATTGGATCAAAATGATCATTGTGGTCAAACTGCAAAAACCCTTTTGATTTAATGATAAGACAATTTAGTGAAAAGTAAAAAAGAAATCATTGAAATGATTCTTGAACAGTTTATGCCAATTCAGTCTTTCAATGGTCATAATTGTATCAAACTGAAATAAACTTGATTGACCCTTAATTGTTAAGGGGACATTTTAGTAATTATTCCAAACAAATTAGGTATTTTGATGAAACCAATGATATGAATCTCAAAAACCTCTTATCACATCATGGTAAGATGATCTTCTTATCTTCACACACACAAAAATCACAAAAATTACACAATTTAGTGAAAAACAAAAACAAAATCATCAAAATGATTCTTGAATTGTCGAAACTCGACCCAAACTTATGTCAATTTAGTCATTCAATCATCATAGTTGAACTAAAATGGTCATTGTCGTAAGCTCCAATTAGCTTCAACATAGCTACAAAAGACCATTTCGATCGAATTCCGGTAATTAAAGGACTAAATTGGCATAAACGCGACCGACCCATTATTTATTTTCATGAAACCAATAAAGGGTCGATGTGATTTTAGGCCTAAGACAATGTGGAGTATCAAGAAACCAAAATGCTCTGTTTTTGTTGGTGCAAGAAACAAAGGAAATTACCTGAATAGCCCTGTGATCCTTGTGGAAGGCCAAGCACACAGAGCAAAGAGCTCCATTCATGCAGTCCAAGCAGTACATATTGCACTCACTCTTGTGAGCATCACCATGAAACTTGCATTGAACAAAAAAATTAGTCTGCAACAAAGGTCTCAGCCATGGAGGCCACTGGTTCTTCTCTTCCTGTTCTTCAATATCATTTCTCTGAAGATTGATTCAATGAAACAACAATTGGGTCAATCATGGAATTTAGTAAAAATTGACAAAAAAATAGAATTTGATGTATGTATATATATATGTATATTGAGAATCATGTGTACCATGGTTTTTGGTGGTTGTGTTCTTGATTAGTTGGTTTGGTTTTGGAGGGTGTGGTTGATCATGGAGATGGAGGAGAGAGAGAGAGAGGGTGTGTTTTCTTGGGTATTTTCTTGGGGATTTTCCTGAGAAAAAGAGGAGAGAAAAGTTGCTTTGTAGTGGTGGGTGGTGGATGGGTTTTTTATTTTTTGGATGTGCTTATCTTGTGCTTAAAAGTCTTCAACCGAACCTCACTCCGAACCTAAACCACATAGATGCGTTTCTGTCAAGGAACTTGGCTTCTTTTTACAATTATTATTTTTATTTATTAAAAATTGGGTCACCATAATATATACTATATTGTAAATAAAGTAACATTTTAAAATTATTATCGTTAAACTCCTACGCTAGTACATTTATTGCTAACGGTTATTCTGGAGATGACTTAAACGCGAGATTTCGGTTTAGAATCGAGTGCTCTACTACTCGATCGACGAGACTCTGGTAAAAGAAAATCATTTTATATGTATTGAACTAAATGATTTAAATGAAGAATAAAACTTTTTTTTTACCAAAACATGTTGGACCAAGTGGTTAAAAACACTTTGGATTCCCTCTGAGGTCTCAAGTTCGGGCGGGTGAGATTTGCGAGGTGGGGTTTAGGGTGACGTTCCTTTTGAAAAGTTAGAAACATTGTTACTTCGAGTATGATGTCCTGTTGCTGATAAAAAATAAAAAAATTTACACTCGAACATTTTGAAAATAACTTGAAAATTAATATTTTGATAAGACAAATCTAAGACTATTTTTTTTAGTAGTAAACTAATGGACTATTCTTGGGTTTAATTCCTACAAAAATTCCTTGTACCCAAATTTTGTTTTTTCATTTTCTTTGAAAACTACAATTTTTTGTAGCTAAAAATTTCTTATAATTATTTAAAATTGGGGAATTTGGTTGGACAGAGGAGGTTGGCAATTAGGACAGATGCTTGATGAATGTTTTGACAATTGGGAGGTTGTGTGATGGACACATGGAGAAGTAGAGTGAGTGAATAAGCTAAAATGGAACATAGAGAGAAGGGTAATATTGTAATTTCACAACCACAATAGATGCCATGTGTTGGACTCATTTTCCCAAGAAAATTTGCTTGGCAAGGTGGCAACAATTGTGAAAATCTAAAAGTGATTTGATTTCTTTGATTGAGATTTTGATCCAAACCTTATTGAAGTGAGGGCAAAAAGTAAATGTAGTATAAATTGAAAAAATTGTGCAACAATTATTTATAATATTTATCTATAAAATATAAAATGGCTAAAATGTCCTTCAAACGACATCATGTTGGAAAAAGATGGTCTAGGCGCTCATGTTAGCTAGGTTGTTAAAATGTTAGCCCGAACAATGAACATTACTATGTAGATTAAGAGGGCTCAAGCCTAAAACGGCCGAGTCAAAAAACACACACATGTTAACAAAAGATTTTTTTTTTCGGGCCAAAGGTCAATATGATCGTGTTAGATCAATAATGACCCACTTCCTGTTAACTTATTTACCACCTCGCGTACAGTTAAACCTGACAACTTAGATTCAAACCGACCTAAAATTATTCCGATCGGATCCCAAACTGACCCCTTTTGTGCAATGTTCATGCAAGTGACACACAAAAGAACATTCCTTTTTGAGTGTAAGTTGCTGTAGTGAATAGAATAGTTGTGGACTATATGCAACTGTTTATTAAAAAGAGAGTGTAAAATAGGGTTAAAAAAGAGCTAAACATTTTGGTGTTGAGTGTGTTGTTGTTTAGTGGCATTGCCATGTGAGGAGCTTTTTTGAGAAACACAACAAAGACAAAATGAAACTGGCCATTGCATCCATATGCTCTCTCTGCCACTCTTGTCTGCCCCATAACAACAATGCATTATTGTTTTCTTGCTCTTTTTTAGTATATTAATATCTACTCTCATGGTCAAAATTTCATATTATTTTACATTTTGTAACATGTGAACTAGAGGTGTTAATTCGGGTTTTAGTTTGGAAATGCTGGCTCTAATTATATAAATAGGAACGTTTATTGAGTTTGACATGAACAAAATGTGAGGGAACAGTGACTGACTCGGATTATGATCGAGTCTTGATTAGAATTGGACCAAAATTGCGTGACTTAGGCCAATCCGTTTAAATTGGACCAAATTCAAAAAAGGTGGCAATTTTGGTCTCGATTGTGTTTATATTGAAAATGTGGGTAATACATTGGTTTGTGCGGATTGATTCAAGTAAACATCTACATTAACCCAAAACTCTATCTCAAACCCACTCTATTTTGTCGATCGGATTAGATCTTTTCGGTCTAAACTCAAAAAATCCGAACCATAACCCGAATTGCCAATTCTATCCTCAAGACACTTTTTTCTTGTCACATGTCATTCTAATGATCATAACAATGTTGGTGGCTTTTTTTTATAGGAACCTAAGTGTTTGTGGACATATAAGAATGAAACAAATAATGGTGAAGATAGATAGGCCCAATAAAGAACCCAAACAAAAAGATAAAGTGAGCCCAATAGATCCTGAATCTAACTGGGCCCATGTGAAGCCCAAGCCCATCATTTCATCCAAAAAAAAAAAATCAAATTACATCTCATTTTCTTTAACCAAAAGAGAAGGTATAAAATTGAATATCAAGAAATATAGAACATGATAAGTGTTTTCAAATTATATAATAATTCAAGCTATTGATTTTTTTAACATTTCAAATTTCATAGAAAACTGTGAAAATAATGTATTTTTTTGTCCTCATTTGCACCATAGTTGTCACATATATAATTTAATATTTTTAATGTTGATATTTTTTTCTAAGGAAATGAAAAAAGAAATTAAGTGCACATGTTTGTGTTTAAACATGTGTAGAGGATAAAGTTAACATGAAAAATATGTGGGTTGATATCCTCTACATATTTGTCCTTGATTTTAATATTCTATAGAGTATACACAATATCCATTTTTTAATAAAAAATTTGAAATTTGTTTGGTTGTAGTTGAGACACATGGATTTAATATTTAAAAAGCATGAAATAAATAAATAAAGAATTGAATTCTCTATGTGTGGTTCATTTTGTAGCTTAGATGTTGCAACTTGCTAGTTGGCAAGATGATAACAAGAGATATATAAGGTGCTTCAAAGATAAGGCTCATTTCAAGCTTTATGTGAGTATTTTTAGTTTTAGTTATTCACTAAATTTTGAAGAGAAAAAAAGAGATATATAGCATACATAGAATGACATATGCACACATAAATCACATATTTTATTTGGTTTTGGTATAATTTGATGTAATATGTTATGTCCCAAATTTGAGTTTAGTTGTTGTAACTTTTATTGATATTAATACAGGTTTGAAGAACTCTCGAAATATAAAAATTACAGAGAGTGGGTGAGTGTATTTTCAACGTAATAATTTTTTTTGATAAGCAAGCGATACTTTTATTAAACAACCCGAGATGGGTAAAATAAAAGTACAAAACCGGGATTAGCCCAACATAGTAAGAGGGCTAATACACCAAGAATCAAAGCTGAAATTACAAATCAACCTGAATGAGAGATTTGTGTTGTAACACGACATGAAATTTATTGTGATTGAACTCACATACTTTGTATACCTGACATGTTCGCGTCGGACATTCTAGACATCGAATTTGCAAAATTATAATTACATTTTCAAAGTGCCCACAAATTTGTGTCCAAAATATTCAAAACAACAAGTATAAATAGACTCCTTCCCTCTCCCACCAATCTCCATCTCTCTCCTATTCACTGACAACCTCCAAAATTTTCATGACCCAAACCTCTCTCTCCCCAATCCCTCCCAATCCCATTGATCTCAATTCGAAATCAAATCGAGCCAATCGAATCTCCAGAAGATTCTCGACCAAGCTCTCCACAAAAACCTCCCCAATCCACCACCAGATCAATCCACCGATGGGGATCGAGCAAGCTCCGCCGTCCGATCGGAGCCTCGTCTTCACCTACGGAACCCTAAAGCGCGGCTTCGCCAACCACACGCTCATGCAGGACCTGATCCGCGCCGGCGACGCCGTTTTCGTCGGAGCCTCCCGGACCGCCGACAGCTACCCCCTCGTCTGCGGTCCGTACCGTGTCCCGTTCCTCCTCAACTTTCCTGGATCTGGACACGCGGTTCACGGCGAGCTCTACGCGGTCTCGGCTCCCCCCCCCCCGCGGCGCGCGAGCGGCGCGGGGGCCCCA
>JAYMTF010006584.1:0-10104 GCA_036897485.1 Pelargonium nanum
TTATCGGTCGTAATCCATCATTACTATCCAATCTATAGTTATCCAATCCAGACGATCAAACGCAGCCTAAAAGAGTTTACTAAAAACACGAGAAATATCACTTATAGTAAAACTGTTTTCTACAAATAAAAAATTTAACTTATTCTCGTATAATTCACTTAATATAAAAAACACAATTAATGTGTGATGTCTAACTTCCAAATCCCAATTTTGTACTCACAAATATCAAGAAATTAAGAATCTTACCCACCTAATATAATAATTATACTTTTCATAGGTGGAGATGTGATGTGAAGTAACACAAAATAAATAATATTTAAAATTTCAAGTCTAGTAAGAACTACACTAATTTTGTCTAAATTATTAAAATATCCCAAAATCTTCTAGTAATTTCTATTTATATACCTAACAATTAGAATGCATAATCGCGGACACTTGAAACTTGACATGATTTATTCAAGTTCGCATCTCTCAATATGCACCCGCCCTTTTTTGAGTCAAAGTCAGGTTTGGCACAATAAAGTTGGGGTCAGACCGAGCAATCAAAATGTAAAAATCGACCAGACTCGTGACCTAAACTTCGCAATCGCAGACATATCCAATGTCTTTCAAGTCGGGCTTGAGTTGTCCCTTTTAAACTAAAAACCATGAAAACTCAACTTAAAACTAGAAATGTCACCTCTAATGGCCAAACCTTAATAAAAAAATTGAATTAAAAATGCAATTAACAAAATAAAAGTACTTTTAATAAAATAAAAAATATAATAACTAAATGATTAGATTTGGACCCGCTAAATATAAAGTTTTTGGATCTCAATCAAGCACCGTAGTACCACACGTTCAGGACACTCCTCATCTTTTCATTTTTTTCCATAACTACCCCCAACTTGCGCACAAAATCACGTAAATACCCCAAAACAAATCTGAATATTTTGATTGAATTTCCCAAACTGCCCAAACTTTCGCACGTAATTACGTAAACACCCACATTATAACATACAATGAATCACCAGTACATGAATATAAAATCTTCACAGCCACAGCTCTCTCTATTTTCTGTATCCATTTGTTTTCACAAATCACTTTGTTTCTGGTTCCGAAGAACATGCTGTGAGTGTTTTCTGGAAGCTTCTTGCTTGTTCGTTGATGGTCATCTAAGCTTCTGTTGCTCTCTGTATCGCTCCCTGGTTTGTGGAATTGTTGCTGAAGTGTTGAATTTCGCTTCAGGTAATGCGTTGTTTCAATTTTGATGTAGTTTTGGTGTTTTCGTTTTTCTGTTTGGTTGCTCGGAAAGTGGAGTAAAGGTGAGAAAATGATTTGGATTCGGAACTGAATCCACTCGGTTGTGTCTACTCTTCTGCTATGTTTTGTTGTTTGTATGTACACGTGCTGCTTTCTGTATCTCTCTCCCACTCTCTGGCTTGTAGAGTTGGAGGTGTTGAATTTTGCTTCAGGTAACGTGTTGTTTCAATTTGATGTAGTTTTAGTGTTTTTTTTTTTGTTCCTCCGAAAGTGGAGGAAAAAGAAGGAGAGAATGATTTGGATTCGGAATTGAATCCTCTCGGTCGAGTGACTTGAGTCTTCTGCTATGCTATATTGCTTTCAGTGTAGTGTGTTGTGTTGTTTATTTTTTTTTTTTTGATTATGTGCTGCTCTCTACATCTCTCTCCAGTTTGTAGAATTGGAGCTGAGGTGTCGAATTTTGCTTCAGGTAATGTGTTGTTTCAATTTGATGTAGTTTTTGTGTTTGGTTCCTTGAAAAGTGGATAAGAAAAGCGAGAAAATAATTTGGATTCGGAATTGAATCCACTCGGTTGAGGCTACTCTTCTGCTATGTTACTTTGTTTTCAGTGTGTTGTGTTGTAATTATTGTAATTTTTGTTGTTGATGTTTTCTGGAGTTTCCTGGAAGCCAAACAGAAGATGATTGTTGTTAGTGTTGAGGATTGGCCTGGTAGTCGAGTGATTGGATCTGAATGGAGCTCATTGCTATTGTAATTTTGGTGTTTTAGCTTGAAGAGCATATTGTAATTTGTGAATTTATTTTCCTGGCTCTTAAACAGAAGATAGTTGTTAGTGCCGTGAATTGGTGTGCTAGTGGAGTGATTTGATCTGAATCGAACTCATTGCTACTGTAATTTTGGTGTTTTAGCTTGCAGAGCACATAGTGATTTTGTGAATTGCGGTTTATTGCTTGTCATGAGAGTTTTATCCAATGAATTCAGATTGAGGTGTTATAATTTGATTGTTTTTGGAGCTTCTGTATTACTAGAATTGGTGGATGTGACAGGTATGGATAATTGAGGAGTGTTGACTTGGTCAATTTGGGTGGTTTATAAAGAACCACCATGGAATAGTTTAGTATGAGAAAGATGCATGTATAATAAGAAAAAGAATTTGAATAGTTTGATATTCTGGAAGTTAATAGCAGTTGATAGTTATCATAACTGCGGCCTTTGGAATTGCTGATTTCTCTAAATGCCCTTTGGTTTGGTACTTGACTTCAGTCCAAATAACTTATTTCTTTTTGTTTGTTTATTTTCTGAAATTCAGCATTTGATTGATTAAGTTTCAAAGCAGTGCTTCTCATGTTTTCTCTTTGTACTTGTTTCTGATCAAAAGAACTATATTCGTCTTGTACTCTTTCCCATAAGTATAGGGTGTTTGGTTTCTTCTCAAGGAACTTAGAAATCAGTCCTAAAAAATGTGTGCAATGTTGTCCTATGTTGAATGAATAGGCTGCGTAGGGTAGTTTTACTCATAACATGGTCCAAATATCATGTTAGTTTTTTTATATATTTTTTTATCCTTGTTGTCTTTTTTCTCATGTATTTTCTTTTATTTTTTTGCAGTGAAAGATGGTTGCCTTTGGTAAGAAGTTGAAGGAAAGGCAACTTCTAGAATGGCAAGGGTAAGTGACTTATTTAGGATGCTTTAAATTGAACTAGATGCATTTTATGAGCCTTCATGCAATGTTTCTCTTCAGAAATGAGGTTAGAAGACTAAATATTTGTTTTACTGGGAATTTTATGGTTCAATAATATAGGTTTTGATAGTCTATCTTCTTCTAGTGAAATAGTCCTTGGCATCTTTATGTTGGATATATTTGAACCATCATATTCTGGAATTAATTAATTTGCTGCTACGAGTTCTAAAATGTTGTAGCTTCAATATGATTTGTGTTAAATTATAGTTAAATTTAATCGTTGAATTCAATTTGGAACCAAATGACAGATTTGTGCTGTCACCAGTCACTGCATATCTCCAAACTATCACACAGATCTTATTCTCTAATTTTCTTTCTCAATCCTATTTCACACAATAATTGTTACTAAATTCATGTAGCAATTTTCTTCAGTTTGATGCATCAGTGAGGCACGTTGTTAGTATTTAATATCTTATAGGGTTTTCAAGTCTTCAGGGTCTTCACGTATACACAAATGTACTTGGGGGTTGTATAATTTTATCTCTTATGCAAAGTGGAATGTGGATTATCCAATGTCACTATTGATTATATCTAGTGCAACTTCTTCTTTGTATACTGTTCAGGTTGCTATGCATCTCTTAATGTGCTTATTATTTGATTACTTGCAGTTTTTACATAAACTATAAATTAATGAAGAAAAAGGTAAAACAATATGCTCAACAAATTGAAGTTGGAGCACTAGAACGTCGACATGTTCTCAAGGACTTCTCAAGAATGCTGGATGTTGAGGTATGTTAGAATATGTAAATTAAACTACACACCTCTTTATGAAAAATATGTATTTTTGTATATTTCCTGCTTATTATATCCTTTATTCACCATCAAACTTGTTGGGTAGCCACACATGAATTTAAGTTCTTTGCAGAACCACATTTTCTTACGATCCCATTTTGTAATCCTTGGCTCCTTGATGGTTTCTGAGGGCACTAGCTGGTTCAACTAGTAGAGCCTTTTGTTAGGGTAGGTATTGGGTCCTGCCTATTTCAGGCTTTGTAGGTTTAGGGATGGGAGAAGTCTTATCCCATCTTGTAGCCCACCTCATATTATGAAGATGTGTGTGTTTGTCTATGTATGTGCACGTCTCTCCATTCTTCCTCATCAACAGTCTTGTCTTGAGTATTTAGAAGAGGCTGTTTGATCATGGAGATCATAGATTGCTCTGTTATTTATTTTTCCTTGTTATGCAATTTCAGATTGAGAAGATTGTTCTGTTTCTATTGGAACAACAAGGGATACTTGCAACCAGGATATCCAGTCTTAATGAACAACATGAGGCTCTTCAGCAAGAGCCCGACATAGCCCAAATATCTGAATTACGAGAAGCTTATAGAGCTGTGGGACAAGATCTTTTGAAGCTTCTCTTTTTTGTTGAAGTAAATGCTATCGGTCTGCGTAAGATACTGAAGAAGTTTGATAAACGCTTTGGCTATAGATTCACTGATTACTATGTCAAAACTCGTGCCAATCATCCTTACTCTCAATTGCAGCAAGTGTGCAAGCATGTGGTAATATGTCGAAGGCAAAATGATTGTATTCCTTTTACACATATGCATGGTTGGATGGACAATTAGATGATTTTTTTATAATTATATTCTCATGTGTCGCATGGCGGATGATGCTTCACTAATTCACAGTGAAATTTTTAGGGTATTGGGGCTGTTGCCGGAGCCATATCTCGCAATCTCGGGGATCTTCAGGACCGTCAAGGAAGCTACTTATCCATTTATGATGAACCAGCTCTTCCTCTTCAGGTTTTATCTTACTTCATCTTATTGATTTACTGTACTCTTATAACCATTTTATTTTTTGTTGGTCTGAAGAGATTTTATTTGATATTAACTATGGTTTTTATTTCGGTTTTTCTGCAGGAGCCTGTCATTGATGCTATAAAAGCAGCTGTAGACAGGTTAAGTCACTCAACAAACTTCCTCAACTTTTTGGCACAACATGCACTCATCATGCAAGAGGAGTTGCCAACTCCTTCTGAAGACCAGGCTAATGATAAAAGATACAGTTTCGCGTCACTTCTCTTGAACTTGGCGAACACATTTCTTTATATGGTCAATACATATATTATAGTGCCAACAGCAGATAACTACTCTATGAGCCTTGGAGCAGCTGCTACAGTTTGTGGTGTAGTTATTGGAGCTATGGCAGTTGCTCAGGTGTTTTCTTCAGTGTATTTTAGTGCCTGGTCTAATAAATCATACTACAAACCTCTCGTGTTTAGCAGCATCGTTCTTTTTGTGGGAAACCTTATGTACGCTATGGCCTATGATTTTGAATCAATAACGATTCTTCTACTCGGCCGTCTTATGTGTGGGTAAGTTGTATTCTCTTACCTTTTTGTTATTACTCTGTTAGCACGGTTTTTGGTATCTGATGTGAACATAGCCCACAGAACAGCTTAGAAATAAGCATAACATGTCCATACATATCTTAGGTTAGCTTTTTATGGAATAAGCTTCATTTTCTTGTTCACTGCAATATGACTCTTCAATCGACCTATTTTTCATAAAATTCCCACTTACAAATGCTTCAATCTTTAAGGGAATGCCACCACGGAAATTTGACCTATCAAGTGATATATATATATATATTGCACTGAGGATTTCATAAACTGTTGAGATGGGTCGTTAAATCTGCTTTTAACCAAAATTTTGTTGTTAGGTTCATATATTATATTATTGGGGTGTAAGAAGAATGGTGGCTTATTCCTTGCATTATTATAGAATATAGAGTTCAATCTCCATTTGATCTCTCTGAATTCAAGCTGTAAAGTCGTGATATTTTCTGATTGTATTTTAATATATAACAAACTTATACTTCTGAATTGCAGATTTGGTTCTGCTAGAGCTGTTAACCGGCGGTATATAAGTGATTGTGTGCCGCTAAAAATCCGCATGCAGGCATCAGCTGGCTTTGTCAGTGCTAGTGCTTTAGGAATGGCTTGTGGTCCTGCTCTTGCTGGTTTACTTCAAACAAATTTTAAGATTTACAAGTTAACATTCAACGAAGACACTTTGCCGGGTTGGGTTATGGCCGTGGCATGGCTTTTTTATTTGGTATGGTTGTGCATTTCATTTAAAGAACCTGATCGTGATATTGAAGAGACTCAAGCGTCGGAGAATTCTACTTCCGGTATGTTGATTTCTATCCCAAACATCTCCTAGTTGATATTTTGTGCCCAAGCCATTATTATTGTACAGCTATTGACTTATTAATAGCAAACGTTGTGTCCTTGCTTTAGCTATAATTTTTTAAATTTACATCTCAAGTTTATTATGCAACTGTTACATGGTAGAAGAAATGACCTTTCCCGTGACCAGCCTCACACACTGTGTCACCCTTTAATACATAGTAGAATAAATCTATGCTACATATCATATCAATATGTCAATTTAATAGATCATTTTTCAATATGAAAGTGAAATTGTTCGTATTTTGGTTGTTGATAGAGGTTGGATTTGTCCTTAAAAATCGTTTTATCATCCCTTGTTTTTCACGCTTACCTTTATTATTATATTGAAATGCTCGAAAAAAATATGTTGAAACTGTTTAATTTGTGATGTTGAATGTTCTCAGGGACAGCACCAGCAGAAAATGACGCACTTGAGAAGGGACTTAACCAACCATTGCTCATAACTGCTGAAGAGAAAGAAGATGATGATGAAGATGGTGAAGAAAACGATGCAAGTGAAGAAGCTCCTGATGAATCTCGCAGAGCCGTTGCATCAATTGGATCAGCGTATAGACTGCTCACACCTTCTGTAAAGGTATCGAAATGTCAAGACTTCAATTTCCGTACCTTGAGATTCTGGTTATCATTAACATTTTAGGAATTCAGTTATAGAAAAAATACGGGTTGGTGCTTGACAAAGAATACAAAATTGGGATTCAAGGGTAGTATTAGAGCTGGCATTTCAGGTTGGAAAGACCTAACCCGAACCAACCCGACCCAAAAAATTAATCGAGTGTATTTTATGTGACCTGGACCCATTAATATGCGAATCCGATTCCGGGGTACCTGCGGGTTCAGGTCCAATTGTCAGCTTGTTGAGGTAGATTCATCTATGAGTGCACTGTAGAGACTGGGAGTTCAGTTTACCTGGAGAGTTATTGTGAACCGTGAAGGACAAATATTTGAATGTGATTTTTCCAATCTCATCTACTTCTACAAATCAAATTAATTTCAAGACTTCATGAATTTTTCAGGTTCAATTGTTGATATATTTTATGCTCAAATACGCAATGGAGATTTTACTATCAGAATCTAGCGTCATTACAACATACTACTTCAGTTGGTCTACGAGCACAGTGGCAATATTTCTTGCATGTATTGGCTTTACAGTTCTTCCCGTAAACATCATTGTTGGAAGCTACATTAGCAACATGTTTGAAGACAGGTAAATTTTATCATAAAAAAGCATGTCGATCCCATTTCAGTGCCCCTCATATTCACCGAACCAATTTTCTATAGCTTGTTATCGACTTATCGTCTGCTAATAGATGTATGTTCTCAATGATTTGATTGCAGGCAAATTTTATTGGCATCGGAGATTATGGTTTGCTTAGGCATAATTATGAGCTTCAATTTAATAATTCCCTATTCCGTGCCACAATATGTCATCTCTGGGCTCATCATGTTCGTTTCTGCTGAAGTACTTGAAGGTAACATCCGAACTTTGTCGGTTTTGCAATGTGTGTGTTTGGATCTACTTTTCAAAATATATTATAATTGAGTAGAATTATAATAAATTCCAGAGTCCAGCTATTGAAAATCAATCAAAATTGTTTCTAATGTTCCATTATATATTAGTTTCAATTTTCAATACGCCAACAATTGACAGAAAAAACCAAGGGAAGTTAACGTTAGGGAATATTTTTGTCGGTTTTCAGTTGGGGAACGTCCTTTTTAGTTTATTAGGGACCAAACTGTTTGAGTCATGATAGTTCATAGACTATTTGGTAGTTTATCCATTTTAAAATTTCCGATTAACCTTTTGAATTAGCAAAATTATCGAACACTTAATTGTGGAATTATAATCCATTAGCATAATATAATATGGTTTGATCCGATTACGCTAATCAAAGCACTTTTGAATTAGAGTTGACAATTTGAGTTTTTTCAAGTTTGGGTTAAAAAGACCCAACCTAAATACGACCCGCAAGAGATTTTTTATCAGCCACCCACAAGAGTTTTGGGTTCTACGTATAAAATGTGTGTGTGAAAGTGGTTTGTCTGACCTGATCCACAATTTTTTCTTGGCATCCATTTTATGCATCCCCAACCCGCAAAATGTAGCTAAGATTTTATATGACCACAGGTTCAGATTCAAATTGTTAGCTCAGTATATTTGGTTGTTCGTTCCTGATTTTTCACATATGATGTAGGTGTGAACTTGTCGCTTCTCTCTCGGGTTATGTCATCGAGGCTTTCCCGTGGAACGTACAACGGAGGACTACTTTCCACAGAAGCCGGGACAATTGCTCGGGTTATCGCAGACGCAACCATAACCCTAGCCGGGTACTTGGGCGATAGTAAGCTCTTGAACGTCACTCTCCTCCCATCTCTAGTTATTTGCATTACCTCCATCGTAGCAACATGCTATACCTACAATTCTCTCTATTGATATGGTTCTTCCTTTGTATCAAAGAGATGTCCCAATGTATCTCA
This sequence comes from Pelargonium nanum, assembly GCA_036897485.1. Lineage (NCBI taxonomy): Eukaryota > Viridiplantae > Streptophyta > Magnoliopsida > Geraniales > Geraniaceae > Pelargonium > Pelargonium nanum. The sequence goes on from JAYMTF010006584.1 coordinate 8,663, forward strand.
GCAATTTGTTTCCTATTCTATTTTTGGCCTTTCACAGTGCATGCTGTGTATTTTAAGGAACTAGCTCATTGATTCCATTGTTCAATTAGATTTTTAATAAATGTTTTGAATAAAAGTTACAAGGTCGTGCTGATAAAAAAAAAGTTACAAGGTTGTATTGTTCGATTATGTCAAGGGCAAGGAAAACATTATGTTCGAGTCAAATAGCAATGATCCGAAACACTTCTTTTCACAGTGTTTACATAACACTGTGAATTAAGGATTCTATAGTTTGGATGGACAAATATGAAAATTGCACACTTGGTCTCATACATAAATTAGAGTTGACAATTTGTGCTTTTTGTGTTTGCGTTGTGCCCAAAGTTGATTATGTGATGTATAGATCAACACAAACATGACATGTATTCATGACATGTATTATGAATAGACACGCTCCAGCTCCAACACGTACGGTATGACATACCTTGAAATGATAAAGTATCACAAACATATTTTATATAATTATGTTGGCTAGTGTTTTTTTTATTATTTTACTAGTGAACTCATAAATGTTAATTAATTTCACGTAGTATTGCATGTTTAGATATGATTATTAATTTTAATAGCAATTTATATATTTATGTATTGTACCGTCACCAATGATACTCGTTCTCGGGTGACTCGTGCCTGAGAACTTAGAGATAATTTAAAACGTTTAGTTAACTCTAATAGAATTAAGAAAAGCCAGCTGTAGTAGTTTTTTCCCTTGGGAGCACCTTGATTTGTCAAGGAGAGCATCTACGGGTAGATTTCCAAAGGAAGGTATCAAATTTGGGTAACTTTACGTCAAGAATCATTTGGGAATCAGAGCTCACATTATTGAATTCTTTGGTTTAATGACTTGGTTTGAATAGTTGAATTCACTAAAAGTATAAAAAAAATAAATGTATAAAATAATGTATATTATAAAACACGACGTATCAAATATTGCATTCATGACTTGGTCGAATATTTCTTAAAAATGAGACAGTTTGCGTTAAAAATTCATGAGAATGTGTTTATATCATATACATTATGTTAAATTGTTTATTTATATTTGATTATAAATTACTAAAATGTAAAATGTGTTTTGTCAAGTGTATTATCACGTCACTTCTGTTAAAAAAAATTGGCACAAATAAAAGAAAATCTTAAAATATAGAAGAATTTTTTGTTGTCATAAAAATTTGATACTTTATACAACCTTTATGAATCCAATGTGTAAATTCTTGTTTTTTTTTTTCTTCACATTTAATAAACCAGTTGGTCAAATGTGTAGTTTACCATCCAAGTTTAATTAATAATAAGTTTATGAGATTCTCAAAATTAGTAAAAGAGGACACCGGAATTATAACCAAATTTATTGTTTTTATTAGGTAAAAGACCCAATTTGGTCCCCGAACTTTGATGTTTTGACCCAATTT
>JAYMTF010006585.1:0-10103 GCA_036897485.1 Pelargonium nanum
CTCTCGTCGCCTCATTGTCGTCGCCGCTTTACCGTCACGCACGTGCTGCTCCTCTTCTCGCCTTCGTCTGTCACCGGCACCGCTCCACTACTCTCCTTTGTCCTTCCCCTTCACTGTCGCCAGATCCCTAGTCCTCTCGGCCCGACTATTCGTCGCCGCCTCACCTGAACCGATCCGCCTCGCACCAGTGATCTGTACCGGCCCTCGCCTCCCACACCTGCTCTCTACGTCGTCGCCTTCACCCGCTCTCTTCCTCTCCGACCCTTTGCTCCGCCGCCGAGACCCCTTTAATTCCTTTTACTCAAAAAACCCTAAAAACCCAAATGCTCACAGAGCATACAGACCGCTTTTTCCTCTTTAACCCTAGAGAGCACTCTCAATGGATTATTTCCTAACTCTTAAACGAATAGAATACATATTTTCATTCGAAAAAATAGAATACATATTTTGTTTTGTTAAAAGGACTCTAATTCAATTTGGTGACAGAACTTTAGCCGAAAAAATAAAAGTGATGGTTAAATTTTCAAAAGTCACAAACTAGTGACTGAACTTTTTCAAATGTTAAACAAACTAGTGGATACCGATAGATTTTTATTAACTTTAACTATTAATTGTTAATGTGTCATAATTGATTGATCAATTTTGTCGTTATTTTATTTGTTTCAGTCTACATAATTATGTTTGCATATCACGACTTTCATTTGCAATTGCAATTGCATCACGCACGTCATATCATTATGATCATCCACATTTTCTACATTTGTATGATATGTTGTCACACATGTTCTAACATCATCTTCAGCTCTTGGAGTGTAATTTTCTTCATCCGCAATTTGAAAAGCATAATCCACAATGTCTCTCTTTAATATAATAGCAAATAGTCACCGTGGGCAACACAATATCTCTTTATAATTTGCATATGCCTTTGTATTGTCCACTGTGCCTTTCATACTCCAAACGTACGATCTATAATTTTTATGTAATATGAATGTAGGAAGTTAAACTTTTTCTTTAAAACCCCTTGGTGCACATACATGTTCAATTTTACCACGACGGAAATCTGGAATATGATATCTTATATGTTAACATTTGTATGGACTAAGAGTGACAATTGGTGTTCATGGGTAGTGTTAAAAGTTTAGTATTATATTAAACATGTCAACTTGAACCTAACCCGTTTTTTTTTTATCAGCAACGGGACATCATACTCGAAGTAACAATGTTTCTCACTCCCCAAAGGGAGCGTCACCCTAAACCCCACCTCATACCGTCGACAAGAAGGCTTGAACTTGAGACCTCAAAGGGAATCCAAAGTATTTTAACTACTTGGTCTAACATGAAACAAATTGAATAACTCGACATGAACACAACCCATTTTTGAGCGAGTTGACGCGATCTGACATGACTAACACGTTTAAAATAATCGTATTCAAAATTGTACGACCCGACACGTTTAAATAAATTGATTGATATTGACCCGACATAATCTGACATATGTGACTAGTTTAACTTAGATAGATCATTTTTACACGATATTGTTATCATGAGAACATGCACACTAGCTAACCATACTACTCACATCACAAGACTCCATTTTAATTGAAAAAAAAATAGATCAAAATTTATGAGAGTGTGATCTAGCCTTATGGGTAGTTTCGGGACACCACCTCGGGAATGAGAGTGAGATCTCAACCAAAATAACTTGTAGAGAGTGTCTTAGATAGATAAAACTGGAGGAAGAAAGTGAGTCTGAAAAAATGAATATCTCCCCATCTCACCATGAGGATAATATTTGTATTAACCTCAAACTCTTGCCATGTGTTGACGCGTGATTGGCCGATACTGAAGTGGGGTCTACGACGGACCTACTTTGTGGTTTGAGCTCTTACTTTTCGGGGTGCACTGCACCCAAACATTTGACGATTCAAAGATCTCTCGTACGTCTCTAGTGCACCGAGATGTTTGCTTAAGCCTTCACAAGTCTCTATTACGCAGGATATATAGCTTCTTAGGATCTCAAGTTTTTATGAGTCGTTGTTGAGTTTTTCAGGTAAGATGAAAAGCCTCTAATATGGCTCGAGAGGTGACTTGAGGTGGTAGACATGTTTACCAGGGTGGCAGGATCCTTGGCCTTCCTTGGGTCTTCGTACGCCCATAATGTGTAAGGAAAACATTGGACGACACTCTGCCCGAGCTATTGTCGCTACAAGAGCTCAACTGGAGCGCGTTGCGCGATTGGGGCGGCTGGAAAGCTTGGGGGGACCGCCTACGAGCTTTCTTCATTCCTTGGCTTATCTCTTTTTCTTTAGTCTTATTTACTTTTTATGCGAATTGTCCAAAGGTTTTGGATGTCGCTGAAGGCTTTCGTGACTTGAGACCTAGTACACGCTGAGGTTTGAGAGCCCTTTGTTGGAGTAAGTACATTTCTTGATCCACTCAACACATCCTTGGTGGTGGTGGTGTAAGAGACCACTTTGGTGCAGTAAGGTGCCAAAAGCCCTGGGCTAGGGTTAAGAGACTTTGTCTCTTTCCTGAACACTATTGATTCCTTAGTTGAAGATTGTATATATATGTCTTGTATAGGTTCCTTAGGCCGTTGCAAGATAGGATTTCGACACCTTTCTGTATTAAAAAAAAAGTACATCTCTTGAGTTTACGTTTCGGGAGCAAGTTCTGAAGCCACGTTCTAGGCCAGATTCGCGGTATCGTGAAAGTGACGATCGGACATCACGTGTCACGTCTTTATTCGTCGGGTGAACTTATGAATTTTCATGTATCATCACATAAATTTAAGAATTTGAATGATCAGGAAAAGAATGAAATAAATTGTTCATTTCAACATTTTAATTCGTTTATTATGTTTGGTAAAATAAGAAATAGCTGGAAAACTCATTTATCGTGTATATGTTTTGGAAGGCAAAAGAATTAAAAAAAAAACGGGCTCACCAAAACTTTAAAAGCGACGTCGTTATGCCTAATACTCTCAACAAACCCAAGTTTGTTCCGATTCCGACAATTATTCTGGCAAGGAAGATAATCATCTAGGGATCTATCTAGCAACGGGTAGGTGAGTTGGTTCGCCGGAAAATTGATGCAGACGATGCAGTCCTGGTTTTCTCAGAGCATTCGTTCCGGCGCCGGAGCCGACGCCGAAGATCCTGAGAAACCCTCGTCGTCTCTATTATCCGAATGGAACTCTTACTCCGCCTCAAGGGACTCCGAAGAAGCCTCTTCTACCTCTCTGCCCTTCGATCTCGAATCAGCCATGAGATCCGCCAACGACTCCGTCTCCGGCACTTTTAGCGTGTAAGGTTTCTCATTCTCCTGGATTTGTTGCCTCATTTTCACTTTTGTGTATCAGATTTGATTCATTTGTTCATTCTATGGGATTGTGTGTGTTTCTGTTCCTGTTTTGATGGATTGGACTCTTGTAGGGCTCATGATGGATTCAATGTTGTTTGAATGTGTTCGTTTTAAAGATATGTAAATCATGATTGTATTGTTACTTAAATAGATTGAATTTTTAAGAGCTTATCCTCTTAGTATATGTAGCTTGAGGTTGCTAGGTCAGAACAACATTCTGTTTTCTGATACACTAGATTTCATGTTGGCTAATCACCTATTTGATATGATTATTGTTTTAAATCTATGTATGTTAGCCTCAGGGAAATATTGTGAGTGATAGGGTAAAGTTGAAGGTTAAGAAAATCAATTTACAAGTTAAATCCACTCGGGCAGGGCCGGCAGGGCCCATTGTGCTGATCAAATGGTAGTAACTTGTAAATTCAGTAGATGGCACATTCATTTTAAGTTGTTTGCATTTTTTGGGATAGTTTTATGGATCGGTAATACATGTGTATCTAGGTGACTTGAGTGAATAAACTAATGGAGTGAATACGTCATACGTGTTTGAACCAATAGTTATCACAAATGAACTAGGGCAACTGGAGCTCTTTCTGAGAAGATTCTGAATAACCTATTGAAGGAGACTATAGTGGAAGATAAGGTAGCAGATGCAGCTTTTGATTCTGAAGTGAATTCAGATTATTTTGGATAGGTTTAATCAGGTAAAGAAATTTGGGTAGAAGTGTGTGTTTGTGTGTTTCCAGAAGATACTGAGTAGGTATGATGATTTGGTTTGTAAGGATGTGGAGATATATGCAATAATACACTGCTCCCAAGTCAAACAAATTTCTGTACCAGAAAAAGTTGCTTGAGGTGTAGATTGTGATGATGCTGTATGGGGAGAGCGTACCTCTGATTTCAGTAGATTCTATTGTGGTGCATCTTTTATTTGTCTCATGCATGGAGTATAATGAGGTATAGATTCTGATTTTGTGTGTTGTTGAATACAATGGATGATCCTTACTGCATTGGATTACTGAGAATAGTCCTTTTTAATAGTTTCTATTATGGGGTTGAGGAGGCTATAGGTCTCTTCAAACATTCTTTTTAATAGTTTCTATTATGGGGTTGAGGAGGCTATAGGTCTCTTCAAACATTCTTTTTAAGAATATTGTATTGATTGTAATTAGTTTATTAAATACAAAATTTCATTTTGCCAGATACCAATTTTTAAGAAGGGAAACCGACCACATGTTGACAGTCATTTTATGTATAACAGTAGTGACTTCGAACATGTTCACAACAATTGTTGGCACATGTAATTAGGATGGTGTCTTCATTGGAGATCTTGACATGATTCGACTTATGATACTATGTGGTTAAATTAAGAATGAAGAATATGCATGCGTGAGCTTGAAAACGGTTATTTGTTTATGGGAAATGTGCAGTAGGTTCACCTTCGTGCTTTTACATTTCATTCTAATATTAGTTGATAGGTATCTTATATATACTCAACCACTCCTCGTATCTTTATGATTTTGTATCAAAGATCCTAAAATTAACATTTGAGGTTTATTTATAATTCTTCTTATCATTTAGATTTAGATAAATCGTATTGTTATACATCCTCCGTCCCAAAATGAGGGTTCACTTTCCCTTTTTTTTTTTTTTTGTAACAATTAAGGATGAGTAAATTAGAGTTGCAGTTTCCCCTTTGTACTCCCATGTGCCCTTGTTGTAACTAATTGAAGGGCTTCTATCTAAGCTGTTTGGGAAGGAGAGAGTAATAACAGAGGGATTGGGGTAGGTCTAAATCAACATAGAAAAGAAAATGAGGAAAGACATAATAACACTTGACTTAAAAGAGAAAATAGCATTAAATAGGATGGAATGGAGTAGGAGAACACGACCAGGGATCCCAAACAGTTTTGTTAAAGGATTTATGTTGTTGACCCCAACATTTCTTATAAATGGCCTGGTTGTTGTTTTATGCTCCCTCCGTTTTAAGATAAGTTTCTTGTATGATTATTTTTGGCAAAAGTTAAGGGTAATATAATTAGTGTGTAACTTACCCCCTTTGTCTTTGCGTAAAAAAACTCAAGTTGCTCTAGTTAACTTATCGTGGTAATTCATCTGAAATTCACTTACCAAAAGGGAAAGGGGACTCATTTTAGGACAAACTAATTTAGTGAGTATGACACATATTTTGGAATGGAGGGTGTACTATTGTATCTTTATCATCCAATTTGTAGATTGAACTTTATATTGTGTTCTATACATTAATATAAATGATTAAATATTAGCCCCTATGAATTTGTTGATATTTATGGATAAGGAACGAACGTGTATATCAACCTGAATTATGTATCACCATTGTTGGGAGAACAAGTTTGTTTGTGGTAGACTATAAAAGGTGTGTGTGTGTGTGTGTGTGTTATTTTGGGAGAGGAGAAGGGAAGGTGATACTTTTGCTCTTCCAGTCTTAGGATTTTCATAATAGAATGTAAAAAGGTAAAAAGAGACTGTTGTGATTGCAATATTTGTAGTTTAACTTAAGAAAGTCAATGAGTTACTGCAGTCATTGCATAATAGAATGTTGTGTCTCATTTTGGTCAAAATGGATAGAGCTGATAACTATGATAGTGATTTGTTCTTACGGGGAAAACTTAAATAGATACCAAGTGTGTAACTGCTTGATTTTTATGGCTGTCCAACCATCTTTGTTTGATATGTTTGGTACTTGTTCAGGGTTTCAAAAGGAGTGAGAGATATTCCCGGGAACTTTCAGTCTGCTACTAGCAATGTCCCTTCTGGAAAATCACTTATGTATTTTGGTTTACTACTGGCAAGTGGGGTGTTCTTTGTTTTCATCGCTTTTACCATGTTCCTTCCGGTTATGGTGATTATGCCCCAGAAATTTGCAATCTGCTTTACCCTCGGATGTATATTCATTATTGGATCATTTTTCGCACTCAAGGGTCCAAAGAATCAGTTTAATCACATGTCATCAAAAGAGGTATCGCAGAAGAAAATCTATCTAATTGAATGTCATCCAAAGAATAGGTCATAAAATATAAGATGAACATGATTTAACTTCGACTAATGTTTTCTTTTGTTTTTCTTCTGAATTTCAGAGACTTCCTTTTACATTAGGATTTTTGGGAACAATGGTGGGAACTATATACGTTTCCATGGTGCTTCACAGCTACATTCTATCTGTACTCTTCTCCGTGTTACAGGTATTTGATTTTATCCTTTCTTGAGTCTTTAGTTGTTCTATTGTTTGTTCCCTTTGGATCCTGCTTTTACTTCTAGTTGACCTCTGATTTACTTGAAATTGATGTATTGACGAATCTTCTTTAGGTTATGGCGCTTGCATATTATGCTTTTTCGTACTTTCCTGGTGGATCAGCGGGGTTGAAGTTTTTCTACTCTACACTCACCTCTTCAGTAATGAAATGTTTTGGGAGGTGACCTTCACTTACCCGATGTTGATTGATGGCGGCGCCTTTTGTATATTTGTCCCATTCGGTTAAAACTTGAAAGTGTGTATCATAGATTCGGAAATTGCAGCAGCCATGTTTGGTTTTCTCCAGTTTTGTGTTGTATAATCCAGGTAACATAGGAAAACCTTACTTCATAACAATTTTGTGGTGGCAACATAACCTGCTGATTCAGGTTTGAAAATGATAACAATTTTGTGGTGGCAACAATTTCTTGTTGGGCTTGTGCCTATTTGGGCCTGTTTTGTTTGGGCTTGGGCTGTGTTATGGTGGGTTGCCTGCTATTCTTGTGAGGTAGTTCATGTCCTTTCCATGAGTTCATCCGTCAGTTATTTGTTACGAAAAACACTATAAAGTATCATGTGCACGACACGTGATCTAAATTATCTGTAAATGGCAGAAATGCCCTAATTAGTATTTGGAAATTACAGAAGGACCCCCTAACTTTGGCACCTCCAACATTACGCACTCCTGAACTTTGTTTTATGTTTGAAGATTCTGGTATGTTCTTCAATAATTTATGCCGGAATATGCACAAATTCGCTGAAAACTGCAAAATTTGCCAAAAAAATCAAAGTAGTTTTTCAGATTTAATTTGGATTAATTCGTTGATTCATTTAATTAATTTATGAATGTAAAGATATTAATATTTGAGATTCATCAAATACATCAACAAAATTTCATTCATTTCATCTAAATTTATATTCATCAAAAATTCAGATTCGGCCACATCGAGGCCAGATCTTGAAGATGAGATGGGTTAGAGGATGAGCTTGGATGAGATGTGATGAAGTTGAAGAAGAAGATGGAGAAGATGAGTTTGTGAGATGAGGGTATTTTAGTCTTTTATTACACTAAAGGATGAAACAACTAACGGACGGACTCATGAAAATGACATGGGTCCTAAAATTGTCAAAAAAGAATAGGGGTACCAAGTGCTGTAGGTGTTAAGGTCATAGTGTTCTTATGTAATTTTCCCTAAATACAAATAGAGTTTTACTTATTTTCTTTATTATTTCTTTTTTCCCCCTAAGTAACTCATGTTATTAATCATACAACAACAAATACAAATTTGAAATTATGGCCAGAGTTTGTAAGTCTACACATCCCTCCAAGACTGATATACAACACAACGATCTAATTGAGGCATACGTCACATACTTTACAGACCTACTAACTAACAAAAGTCTATACTAGCGAATTGCTCAATAAGATTTGAATATCACACACAATAAACATTGTTATTCCTTCCCTTCGTCTTCACGGCTTCTAAAATTTGAAGTGCATCAAAATCCACCACTAAGCAACTTCCAACAACAAAAGATAAAACAAAACTTCCATTATAGGAAAACAAAATTAAACTTACAATAAGAGAAGATGGACCATAACCTACACTAAGTGAGTAAAAACAAACTATAGAACTAGTATAACTACTAATATATTATTTAAAATAGAAAAATGTGAAAAGAACCGATCTATCCGCAATAAACATACTCTCAAAAACTAGTAAATACTGATGATGAAACCAACGAAATAATAAGACTGATCAATTCGAATGGTTAAATCTATTAGTTAATAGAGTTAATTACTGATGTGTAATCAGATTACAAATTTTATTTGCTTTTAGCAAAAAATCACGGGCCGAAAGAAGAAATAGACTTCAAATCTTTTTCTATTAGCCTTTTTCTGACATCATGGGGGTATTCTAACTTGATGAAAAGGTGCAGAAAGCACAAGCAGATGAGTTGCACACAAACTTTGACCCTCCAAAGTTAAGACTAATTAATAAAATAATTAGAATTTCAATTAGAGTAAGTAATCCATTTAATAAAACAGTACAATACAATAAAAATCCAGAATTTAGGGAAAGATGGAGACAATGATGGGACCTTTATTTTGGAGGGACTGAGAGAGCCTATCTATAACATGACAAACTCTTTATTTTACAAAACTCTTTGTTTTTTATTTGATTCCCCTACCTTCCTATTAAAGAAAACAAAGCTAAAAACAAAAGAGCCTAGCAATTAAAGGGTCAATATGTGGTTCAAAGATCACAATATAGTTATATACATAATTATGTATAAAAATAGTTGGACAACAATAACAAAAACAAAATCAAAACACAAAGCCAAAACAATGTTCAAGTATTCATGAGTAGCTTAAGTAAGGTTTATTGGGTAGCCGGCTCATAATGCCAGAAAAAGATTGTACTAAGTGTATGACTTCTACGTACGTCAACACGAGATGTTACGTCAATTTTCTACATCATCATGTCACGTTGGTAGATTAAAACCCAACTGTGGAGTTCGACTATGCTCCACCGCCATGCATATCTCTGAAAAAGATAACCGAGGTCCCCGTCTCGTCAACTACCTTTAAGGTTCCTCGTCTCACCAAGTCACCACAAGCTCCCCTCATAGTATGGTCATCTCCAAGACTCTCCGCCTCATTGGACGACATCTTGCTCTTGGATACTAAGTCTTAGAGGCTCTTAGAGGCTTCACTCCTCACATGTCTCTCTCTACTTTCTCTTTCTACAACATTTGGTTTAAAATCTCTCAGAATATATATTTTTACTCCCACGCCAAAGGCAGATTCCGAATACACACCCAACTCTCCCGGTAACAGCGTGGTGCCCTCGTGCGGCTCCTGGAATCCAACAACAAGGTACTAATATATACAATACAATCCATATCATGATTTTTGGCTCCGAATCTGCAACATACTTACGCTCATATTCAGCACACGTGCCGGATCCGCAGTGTAACGATTCATTTATAAGTTCATGTATCATCTACATTTAAACCACTAATTTTACACTACAATACATGTAAGTACAATGGTAACAATTTGTTTATTTCACAATAGTTCCAGCAGACAAGGATGATATAGTTGTGACAGCCATGTTCGGAGAAAATAAGAAATGAAACGTGTATGATCATAAGACCATATACATGTGATTTTAGATCCACAAACCTAATAAGACCCATCACTTCATTTACATTCAAAAGCTTAAGCTCCAATGGTTGTGATAGTTGACACTATCAGAAATATCACATGCAAAATAGAAAAAAACATATATAAACACATTGTACAGATCTAGCAGCCTATATGTATATATGGCCTTATATATGTTTGGTAAAAGACCCAATTTGGTCCCCGAACTTTGATGTTTTGACCCAATTTGGTCCCTAAACTTTTTTTAACAAAAAATAGTCCTTGAACTTTGGTGTTTTGACCCAATTTGGCACCTGA
>JAYMTF010006586.1:0-10103 GCA_036897485.1 Pelargonium nanum
AGGCCAACAAATATCCTCAAATGATGATGGATAACTCGATATAAAACCGAGTTATCACCGTGTACCCTTGTGGTTAATAATAAAGTAGTATTCTCCTAAGTACCCCCCCTTAGGTTTATTTAGTATTTCGGGAGATGCGGTGCGGGTATCGATAAATTTCAGACCTTAGGTCTGAACCCTAAAAAGTTATATTATACTCATTCAAAGTCAACCAGGATCCACTTACTATAACACTTCTATTTTTAATAGACTTACAAAAAATTATTATGCGTTGTCGTCACACTAGACTTCATAAATTTGTCCATATTCTAAATGAAGATATCTCACCTATTTATATACAAAACTCTTTTTAATGGGTGACAATTATTAATTTTATTGAATGGACATAGTAAACGGTCTAGAATTTTCTAAGCATTTTTCTAGCATATATCAAAAAAATTATTGTATAATCAATTGAATCATCACAACCATTAAATTTACTCATGAAGTGAGTGGATTACATGATTTTCGTACACGGATATCTCCTTTAGAGTCAACTTCTACATTTTTTTTTGGTAGAAGAGAAATGGAAAACGAAACTAGCTGGTGCCTACAACACCCACTCTGCCTACTGGAACTTCCTTGTCCAAGCCATACCCCGGTCATCATCTAAAACCGCCCCTACCTTAGTCGCCGGAGGATCTTGGAAAATCAGCATAGCAGCTCCACACGTGCATCCCAAGTTCGCGAGGTTGTCTGCCACTTTGTTCTGCTCTCTATAGACATGAGAGATATAGATGGTTCAATCCCGCCCACAAAGCTCCTTGATGTCATCAACGATATCCTAATGCAGTTTGTCATTGTATTTTCCCGTAGACATAGCTGCAACAACTTCCTTATCAATCTCGCAATTGACCATGCGATAGCCTTCCTCTCAAGCCGACTGGATGCTTGCTCTGAGAGCTTAGAGCTCTGCGACAGTAATCGTACACCATCCTACATTTCTGGCATAACCTACAAGTCAATCACCCCTGTTGTTCCGGATAACCCTTCTCATTCCGACAGCACCGTAATTACCTTTAGAAGCTCCGTCACAATTAAACTTAACCCAATTGTCAGGAGATCGTGACCACATTAACGAGACCACAGTCCTTCTAATTCTGGGGTTCTTGTTATTGCACAAGCGATTTACCGTTCCAACATACTCCACAACTACTTGAACAAGGTTGTTCGGCACCGCATAACCATCCTGAAGGACTACCCCGCACCTTAATTTCCAAATACATCAAGTTACTACTCCGAAAACAATCTCCCAAGGAGCCTTCATACCAGATACTGACAATTCCGCAGCTAATACATTCAAGTCTACCCAATCTACACAATTTATAGCAACCCATACTCGACTAGCTTGAGAGAAATCTCTAAGAATGTGGAGTAAGTCCTCCATACAAGCCCCGCAAAGAATACATGCTGGTGACGCAGCAATGCAACGCTTTGCTCGGAGACTATTCGACAACATCCTATCCTGCCGAGTTAGCTAGAGAAGATGGGCCCACTTCGCCGGCCTCTTCCATTTCCAGATACGATTCCACACCGGCAAATAAGGCTCATACATCAAATTTAAAGCTCGGTACGCTGACTTCACAGGATACACCCTGTTTTTCTCCAATGCCCATACAATCTTGTCTTCTCATCTTTGACGCAACCGACAGGGACACCCTGAATTTTATGCACCCAATCCCCAGCAAACCACTTTTGAAGCTCCTCTATTTTCCAGCCTCCCCATCATTAAGGAAATCTGCAACTTACATCCATTCTGTGAATGTAACAGTCAAATGTTGGGCTAACGACAGACCCTCGACCCATGAGTCATGGAAAAAGTCGATCTGCAAACCATTCCCTACTTTCCAGACGAGACCTTTCTCAATACTAGCACGCATTCGTAAATTCCTCTCCAGATTCTGGAGCACCCAGGCTTGCACCCCCTTGAGTTCGTTAGGCTAGTTGTGTCGTATTTAGAAGCCAAAACCCTGGTCCAGAGTTTGTCTGGTTGCATGAGAATCCTCCACATTTCTTTACCTAACAAAGCCATATTCATGCTCTCTATAGGCCTAATCCCTAACCCTCCATAACTCTTGGACCGACATACTTTTTCCTATTTGACCAAGCTTACACCTAGCGGGTTCCAGAGCCTCCCCAGAGAAATTTCTGGTTAAACGCATCCAGCTTGTTACAAATAAGGTTGTTTTCTCCAATTTAGGGTGAAATTTTTGGGAGCCATTTCACCACCACTTCAGCTCTTCCTTCCCCAACGAAATCTAGACCCTTTTCCATCATTTTTCAGAGAAGAACACCATTTTTGGTTAATCAAAGGAAGAGAGAAACAATCAAAGAAAAGGATTGACAGGCTTAGTATATAGATTGTTTCTTCTAGTACATTATATTAGGATTTGCTATTTTTGTCTTTTAATTTCAGTTGTGCCAATGAGTTTAATAGACTTTAATTTCAATTTAGTTTTTGCTTGTTTATTGTTGAATATGTGGAACTAATCCTATGTGTTTAGGATGTGATTGTAGAGCCGGACTCCATGCTAGGGTGTATGTGACCCCTTGCAGTAACATGTCTGGGGGCGCAATTACATGCAGGTCGAAAGAGGCCGACGTACGTATTCATCCTAAGTCTCAGAAGGGCCTGGCCATGGACTCCGAGTGTATTCGCGGGCTTGGGTAATGATGCTAAACAAAACATCATGGTATATATAATTCTAAATCATATTTCATAACTATAACCAATCACATCCCGACCATTGCCTCTTTTGGTTTTAACCTCTTCCATTTCCCATTTTTATTTACCTTATTATTATTATTATTTTAATTTTTATTTACGACACACAACATTCACTCCCCATATTTTTTTTATTGCCTTTTTGCGTGGATCATAATCCTAACAAGCGCTCTTAGCTATTGCCCGAGTCCCTATGGATTCGATACTCGGACTCTCACGAATCTTATATTACTTGCGTGACTTTGGTATACTTGCCAGACGAGTGCCACAATATTTTTCGACATGCCCCACTACTCCACAATAGAATCAAAAGGTTTGGAAACTTCTCGTATAGAAATTCGACTCATGTCAATCCACCCTTCATCATATTCATCTATAGTTTCTTTTTTAATGGTTTACGAACATCCACCAAAACCCTAACTCGAAGATAGAAGTTTTATCGACCTTTGAAGTTTCTAGGATCTGCGTCGATGAAGCTTTTGATCTTGTTACCCATGTCTCGGCAAACCATATCCGATGAGTATACTTGGGGGACTCGATGCAATTGTACCCAAAATCATGCATACCATAACCCTAGCGTGCTCGGATCGTCCCCAACTTCCAGTAGTTTCTAGACGAGAAGATGTTCGGTGTAAGACCAAGGTCCCTCTATCATCACCTTGTTTGAATCATCCTCGTCGAAAAACTCAAACTCGAATCTTGGTGGGTCATCCTTTGTGAAACCCGTTCTAGCCACCTCAGTGATAGCGACTTTATGAGCCGGTCGTCATGCAAGAGCGATCATTTGTTTCAAGTAGACAACGTTTATTGGTGTTTCAGTCAGAAATCGACCAACCAACCACCACATTCGTCGGCCATGTGTTTTTAGAGCGGCAAGAACCAAACCGTAATCAAGATCTCCTCCTCCTCCTCCTCCTCCTCTAGAATGCAATACACGAAACCTAGACTGTCGAATTGCCTTTTGGTCCTCTGTCGACCACTCCTTGTCCCTAGATGAGTACGAACGGTGACAACGGTGCTATTCAATGAGAACTTTAACTGCTATGACTTGTCCTTAACACAAAACAGAAAAAACCTAATACCTAGTTGTAAAAAACAAGAGCTTGTATACATGAGAGAGACCACTTTTTAGAAGACGCCTCTTATGACTTCAAAACTAAATTTGTTATAAAAATCTTAGCCTAAGTAGGAGAGACATTTTATGACTTTAAATTAAGGCGCTTGTTTCTCTTGAAATCTCATATTCAAAACTCGGTTGTTACGCTTGCTTGCTGATAAAAAAAATATTTTAAATACAATATTTCAAATATCAAATTAAATTCAAGTTTCCAATAGTAACACAGAAAAGTCACATTCTTGCAATTTTAAGTTTAATTCTACTCAACTAGGGTCCTAGTGTCCTACATTGAAGCCCAAACTCTCATAACCCACCAATAAGGTTAAATAAGCAGTAACCATCCCCTTAAAGTGAACATTTATAATAGTGCTTTAATGATTCTCACATAAATTTGAGAGAACGCAATGCACTGTTTTTAATAGCCCATGTGGTCATGTCAAGAACAAGCGGGCCAATCAAACAAACAAATAAAAGTCACTTTTACAAAAAAATCTCATATGGCAACTAAATATTCATTATTGAAAGGCCTATATTCATAGATCAAATACTCTTCTTATCCCAAAAACAAAACTTATTATAATACAGTATTGCACCGAAAACAAAGTACAGCAATACAATACTAATGAGGCAGCGTTTGTTAAAACAACGTAGTCATAAGAAACAGTAACATCAATTTGTACTCAGACATAAAAAGATTCTAGCTGAACATCCTTGGATTTCAAGGGAACGTACTCTCCAAGATAAACCTCAAGATGGTCCGACAGAGCCGACTTGTCGATGTTCTCGTGGTGGAACGACTTGCACACAAAGTATATAACAGTTTGTATCACCAGCTGAAACAGCATAAGCTTACACAGCACCAAGAAACACACCACCCCATAAACTGCCCTAACCCCCATCCGTCGCGACGACCCGTCGTGAACCACCACCTGCTCGAACACGACCTGCACCGCCGCCGAGCACAGATTCAGCATAAAAAATATCACAACCGCAACCCAAATCTTCCCTTTGATAAGCTCCCGGCTCTTCTTCATGGCCTTGAACCCGCCCGCGTCTTCCAGGACGGACACCACGCTGGCCAGTTGCCAGATTATTGTCAAGTACACGAAACCCACCACGTAAAAGACCGCTCCGATAATGATAACCGGCACGCCCGCGCTGGTCCCGCTGATGGTCACGGCCCACAAGACGATCATCAAGAAGGCTGCGACGTGGTACGCGAAGATGGCGAGGAAGATGCACAAGAAAGTTACTATGAGCCGCTTCCAAACTTTCGGGACGACGCTCATGACCTTCTTGAAGGAGACTTGTCGGGCGGTGTAGACGCAAGCGATGGTGTAGACAACGGCAGCGGTGGAGAGGAGGGAGAAGATGATGAAGAAGGTGAAATACGCGGCCTTGAAGGCGAAGAGGCCGATCCATTCGGAGCTAAGGTGGTCGGAGAGGTTGTTGAATTTGGGAGAGTCCGGTTGGGTTTGATCGAGAGCAATCTCGTTGTGGATGATCGTTGAGAAGAGGAGGTTGGAGACTTCGATGTGAGCTAAGTATATGAAAGATAAGGGGAGGATCAAGGTTAGGGTTATTTGGCTGAAGATCTTGCGCCATGAGAAGATGATCTTGTAAGCTTCTTTGTAGATGCCCAAAATGCCCATGAATTGCATCTCTTCTTGCTCTCTATCCATCTTTGATTCAAGGTTAAGGTTTGGGTTTAATTTGTTGGTGTTGCAGAGGAAGACTTAAGAAGATAGGCCAAGAGGGGATGTTATAACGTGGATGGCAATGGAAGAGAATGGATTTTTGGAATATAATGCATTGTTTGACTTTTTATTACCAAAATACCCTTAGTCTTCACATAATTTAATATCAAGTCAATGTCACATTTGTTCATGATACCAACCGATCAATATAGAATATGTAAAATAATTAAAATATAATTCCTACTTCTAACAAGAGCACAAAGTAACTATATATTTCCTTATAGACGAATTTTTAAATGTCAAAAAATTGAAGAGAAAGATAGAAGAGTGTAGGGAGTAATTTACAGGAGATGTGAGGGTAGTATTGAGATTTGGTTGGTAAATGGTAATGGGTTAGAGCTGGGAAAAGGACGGCGAAGACAAGTTGAAGAGGTCGTTCACGCCAAGCCAAGGCGAAGCTTCTGAGTAAATTAAAGCAGTCGCTTTCTATGGACCTTCGATTCAATCGACTGAGAGCTGAGTCAGTCAACACGCTCTTCGTGGAATATTCTATTTAACAAATTAGCTCCAAGAGTGGGTTGACAGTACTCTTACTTTTCTCTTCTCTTTTTGCACCTCATTCACACTTTTCTTATCCCTAATATTATTTCTTTGGGACAAAAGCAATTTCGGTAGCCAAACTTTAACTCAAAATTTAATTTGGTATCCAATTTATTATTCTATCACACTTAGTATTACACTTCTATTTTGAACTCAATTGAGTACCCGTCATTTCTTCCCGTTAGTTAACGTCCGTCCACGTGTACACAAACTCACCTACGTGAATATTTTTTGCTGAGGTGGACTGGCAATGCCCGGTTCAGGCACTTACCGGTTCAAAAAATTAAAAAAAAAAAAGAAAGAAATTATTGGCCAAATTGTTGGTTCTGCGCAAACCCAACCACACTCATGCTCTCGAAAAAGCTCATCGCCGCCCCGGACGTGGGACACTGCCAATCCTCTGACAAATTCTCGAACAATCCAGAAGGCACAGGGTACGTCGAATCTCTGACCGCCTCGTCGTACGTGTGCCCGCACAATCTGCACTCGTAAATCCTCGTACACTACAAGATAATCGGTTAACATCTACGAAAAAATATGTCGTTGATCATCATTTGCGACGGACTAGCGAAGAAATGCCATCCGTCGCTAATTTCATAGTCGCTGATGATCAGCGACGGTTATCCATCGCAAATCTGCGACGATTTTTAGCGACGGAAAATGACGGATTTTAGCGGCGGAATTTGACAGAAATTGGCTGCGGACTTCCGTAGTTGATTTTAAATTCAATTTATAATTTTTTTTGTTTTTTAAATTTTTTTAAAAAATAATTATTATTTTCTAGTTATTTATAATAACAAATTCAATGCTAATTCTAATTCTCAAATTGAGACATAGATTTATATTGCATATAGAAGAAAATGAATGGTTGGATATATTACAAAACAATAAGATAAATGAAATAAACAAGTTATTAAGAATATTGCTTAACATGCATGTACAAAAATGTCATTCCTAATGAATCAATAATCAATAGCTGGAAGAACAAAAAATCATATATACTAATATGTATCTTGTTCTCTTTGTTTATTATTTACTTATTCTCTTGATGTTATTCCATGGACACTGAAAAAAATAAGGCTAAGAAGAATACATGCTTTCAGGTTGCTGCTGCTGCCAAGACTTCAGTTGAATGAGACTACACTTCAAGCTCCTCTCTTGAATCTGTATTACATAACAAAATCAAACTAAACCTCTTCAAGAAAAAAATCCAACCAAAGCCAATGTCAACTTAACAAAATACCTCTTGAAGGCAAATTCACCAAACAAAACTCACATGCCTTACCTCGAACGGCGGCGAACACATATTCACAACATGCATATTAATTACCAAGACATGTTGGGACAAGCGGTTGATACGCTTTGGATTTACTTTGAGGTCTCAAGTTCGAGTCTTCTTGTCGACGGTATGGAGTGAGATTTATGGGTTTAAGAGGAAAACTAACAACTAACTGGGTGACGCCCCCACTAGGAGGTGAGAAACACATGCCGCATAGGCCTGCTTGTCCCGTTGCTTATAAAAAAAACATGCATATTAATTGACAACAGCAATTAAAGATCTAAATCAATTTTAGGATTCAAAAACTAACAAACTAACAATCTAAAAAACTAACAATCTTAAACTAACAAAACATCTAGCAATCTTAACTAACAACTTACTATATTAAAACTACTATCATCAACTCAACTAGCAAATAACAAATAACAGAACAATTAGTTCTTTTTAGCACTAACTAATTAATTCAAACCATATAATACATCATACATGATTTTTATATACAAAACTAGCAAAATTTAAAATCAAACACCATTCAACAAACTAAACTCCAACCAATTTTTTAAATTTTAATTTAAACCTAACAAAATAACACTAACACTAACAACCCTAAATTTTAATTTAAACCTAAATTTTAATTTAACAAATATATACAAATTTAACACTAACACTAACAACCTACATTAACACTAAAAACCAAATTAATTTAACCCGAACAAAATAATTTTAATTTTAAAATACCATAAACTTTCAGAACAACTAATTAACAAAATTTCACCCTAAATTAAACTAATTAACAACCCTAAATCTTAACCGTAGCATCTATATTACCCTAAACCTAACAAGCAATTTAAATCCCAAAACTTAAACCTAACATCTATATTAACAATAACCCTATCCCTAATTAACAAAAACTAAACAAACAAAATAACAATTAACTTACCTGACTACAAAGGGGAGGACCGGCTGAGGAGGGACGCCGACGGTCTTAACGGCGGAGGATGGTGTTGATCGCGGCGGTCCGGCAGAAGAGGGAGGCACAATTGTCAAAGAGGAGGGAGGGACTCAAAATCAAATTCTAATCGGTTAAAAATCCTACACCTAACCCTAACTAAAAAAATCCTACAAAAACTGGAGAGAAAACATTCCTTTTCGGCTAGGAATCGCAGGAAATAGCTTGGGGCGGAGGAAACCAAGAGAGAGAAGAGAGAGAGAAGAAGACAAAAAGATAGATAAAAATGAGGAAGGAGAGGCGGAGCTGCACTGTTATCGGATAACCAGCGACGGAATTTTCGTCGCTGATTGTAACCCTAAATGAAACTACCCTGTTTCATTTAGAACGACTAAATACCAACAACGACGAATTTCAACAACGGAAAAAAATGTCGCTAATCAGCGACGGAATTCATCTGTCCCTGATTTTGTCACTGATCAGCGACAGTTTTTTACCCGTAGCTGATTTCGTCGCTGATAAGCCTTTTTCTAGTAACGATATTCAACACCGCGAATTTCTCCTTCAAGCGACGCTTGTAGACGGCGATTTCGCTCTCTTCGGCCTCGCTGGAGGTTTCTTTCGACAAGGTTTCATCTTATTTGGAGACGACAATGCAGTAGAGGTTGAAATTGGGGCTGGATTTGAGTTTTTGGGTTGTTGAGTTCAAGGTTTTGGTGGCGCAAAAATGTCTTTTGGGTTTTTAGGTTGGGGTGGGTTTGGTGGTTGCATAAGCCATTTTTGGTGTGTAATTGTAATTGATTCTACCCGAAAAATCATAAGTAAATCGACAAGTCACAAGCCGACACGTGGCGCCCTAGCGCCCCATCATTCGAGCATGTGGTCCCGAGACCATCCCGAGATTATGTAGTCAAGGAGCTCCCAAGTCTCCAAAAAGTCAACTCCGGACGGCTCTAGAGACGCCGATGCCCCAAAGTCATGGAACGAGTCCCATGGAGTCAAGCGCCTGAGCCAAGACCGTCCCTCATTCGTCCATGGATTGCCCGAGCCATCCAAGTTCGTCCTTCACACTTCCATGGATGGCCCGAGCCGTCCCCCAGTCTATCCCACATCGTCCAAGGTCCAAGAGAGTCAAAGCCAAGCCAAGGTTGGACCAACGCCAAGCCAAGACCAGACCAGTACTTCCGTCTGTACGGGATGGCCCAAGCCAAGGCGGACCGACCAGTACGGACGTCCGTACAAGACAGCCCAAGCCAAGGCGATACTGGCCAGTACAGACGGCCGTAAAGGACCCCCAAGCCATGGTCCGTCCTTCCTTGGCCCATCAGAAGCTTCCCCCTCGTCCGCCCAAGCCTTCCGCACTTCCGCCAAGCCTTGTCATGGTCTTTCGTGCCTCGTCCAACCTTTCCAAGGTGCGTCCATGTCTGTTCCAAGACCCACCAAAGGAAGTCCAAGGCTTCCGTGCATAGTCCCATGTCCGTACAGGACGGTCCCCGCTCTCCGAACTCGTTCGTGCCTCATCCGTGGATGGCCCAAGCCCCCCACGAGGCATCCGGATCCGTCCCACGTCCATCCGTGGATAGCAAACCTCCGCCACCCGCCGACATGTCCCCACGCTTGGTCGGGTTCAACGACACCATGAAGTTGCTCGCCGACCAAATGAATGTCATCCTGCAAGCTTCCCTTGCCAACGCCTC